>JAOTQE010018119.1:0-10769 GCA_025631205.1 Nesometra sesokonis | reverse complement strand
ATAAACGCAACCCCCCTAAAACGGTTTTATTTTTTGTAAAAATGTATTTAAGAAATGTAATCATTGCATTATGCCTAAATTTCCTCTCTATGCACCAGATCATGCCATTTTAAATTAGAAAACTGCAAAGCTCCCAATCATGGGAGGGAATTCCCCCTCCCATACCCACCCCTCCGCCACTACGTGGCATTGTCCACACCGTTTAACGCCATCAAAGGAACCATTTTCATAAACGTACCCCTCTTGCAAAAAAGCTGGCGACGCCCCTGATTTATAACGATATTTTATTTCAATTTTAATGTTAATATCAGTTGATAATTAATTAGTTGTTTCACATTTCGAAAATATTTAAAGTGACACTCATACAATGCTGGTTATTATAAATTATATATGGAACGAACAAAACGGAAATAGTCACAAACGTGCGTGACAAGACAGACAGACAGACAGACATTTTTGAAAAGCTGTTTAAGACTACGCAGACCACAACTAACTTCTGGTGATTAGTCATAGTAGTGAAATCTTTGCAAAAACACAGTCAAGGTTGATCTTGTGTTAAAGGTAAAAAAATTGCATTGAAATCAATTATCGAATAATTATTGGAATAGAATCAGATAATTTTCCGATAATTTTATTACTTCAGAATACGTTAAACATCCGCCGGTTTCTGTAGTCATTTTATCGGATAATGTTTATCGCGATAATTTATCTGATAATTTTTTTTCGCTCAATTCGAGCACTTCTGAGACTAACCATCCGATTTATACGTTCCTTATCTCCGTTTCTCGGTAACATTACCTCCCCACACAATATTTCCAAACTCCAAAAATAGCAGTTTTGTAGAAAAAAAATCACAATATTATTTTTAACATTAAACTTTTTTAATTTGAATACATTTGTAAATTCAATTGGGATAAGGCATGGCAAAACCATTAAGTTGTCGGAAAATTTAATCCATACCGGTATTTCACTTGTTAAAAGCTATAAAATGAGGGGTCAGTTATTAAAATCGGACAACTATAACCAAATTTATTGAACAAAATAGAATTTCCTTTGTATTTCTTAATATTTCCTGTTGTTTATTTGCTTATTTCTCAATAACTAGGTGGTTTTCCCATGCCTTGCCTCATTTTTTTTCTCATCACCAAAGTATCACGTTAAATATAATTGTCATGCGTTTTATGCGCCATTGGTAATGATTTGAATATGTTGTTATCATTGTATGTAATTTTTACCGAATAAAAAAATCAATCAATTTTTAAATTTCAGCTATTATTTCGAAGAAAACTCGATTATTAATGACTTCAGTTCTCGCTTACAGGTGAAAATTGTAAAATCAACTACCTGAACAGGAAATATAAATCTGCAATGTATGGGCAGAGTGTACAATTTTACACTGACTTATATAAATTCAGTCTTTGTAATGTCATTTATCGATCCATGTGTCAAACAGATTCCCTGGATCAATTTTGAGAGAAAAAATACCGGAAATCTTTAAAGACTTGATAGACAGATCGGATAACAAATATTTGTCGCATTGTGATTTTCATTCATTGAAAATTTAATTACACATCTAAAATGTATTAAAATGTTGAACCTTTGACATGATCTTATACATTCTAAGAGCAGATTTGTTTTGAAAAGTGGGAAGTGATACATTGAGGATTGGGGATGATATAGATTTCGAGGAAACAATACTTTGGAAATGACACTGGTGTATAACTAACTGCTTTAATTGTGAAAATGTATGCATTTTTTCCCCAAAATTTATGAAAAATGCTCTTCTTCATGTCAGGGCGGATTTTTATTCTTTTTGTTTTATATAACAGGGCCTAGATGGGCCTAGGTGGGCCTTCCAGACCTCAATACAACATTGTGATATTTATTAATTATGTAAATTTATGCACAATTAACGAATAATCTCACAGCGGAATTTATTATTTCATCTTATAGGTCTTACTCGGGCTTCTAAACTTCTACACAGAATTGTAATGATGCAAATAAATTCAAAATTTCCGAAAAAACAAAATGTCTACATTTCACGTGGATTGATTTTTTCCTATGATAGACCTTGTGTGACCTCCGAAACTTCTACACATAATTCTAAGATTCATTGATTATACAAATTTACACAAATTTAACATTTACGAAAAAACGCGACTTCTATATTTCACAGTGGATTTGGATTATTTTTATCTGAGTTGCGACATTTACGTGTGATCAATGACCATTTTAATCGAATCTTTTTCCTCGATGGATTTGGCAAGGTGGGTCGATTTAAAATAATAGAGACAAAATATAGCTCTTATGTAAGCTTACCTCCGAGATATGATGGGAGTCCTGTCTGAGGACATTTTTCAAAATGGCCGCACATGGCTTTGATTACTCGTATCTCGGCAACCACTCTATAGAGACTATTGGTCTCAAGTTGTTCCCAATACAGTTGAACCTCCCGTAAGCGGACACCCCCGGGTCCGGGAAAAGTCTCCACTTACTTGAGGTGTCCGCTTACGAGAATTTTGGCCGATAGAGGGCCAAAGTTGTAAAATTATGTATACGTCCTTATGTCTCATATTTCACGGCATTGTAAACAGAAGTTGCCTCTTAAATTTCTAGACACCGCATTTTATACTTTATTATATATGGCTTTTCATTTTTAAGATCGGTTCAGTAATATGATTTTCAGTCAATACAGTATAATGACGATTTTTTGTAAGAAATTTGTATTCGTTGTACAGACAAATCATAAAATTTTCCAGGGTGTCCGCTTATGGGAGGTAAATTAACGTACAAAATATCTAAATTTTAAGACAAAAAGTGTCCGCGTCGGCTTACGGGAGGTGTCCGCTTACGAGAGGTACCAAATGCATTGATTAGATAGGAAGTAGAAAGAACAAACGGGTCTTTGAATTAGTGTCCGTTATGGGAGGTGTTCGCTTACGGGAGGTGTCAGCACAGGGGGGTTCAACTGTATACATGTTTCTATTAGCTGTATAATGGAAAAGTATGTCATGTCTCCGTAACTACCGCTCAGGTGAACTCAGGATTGGATGCATATTGTTCAGGACATGCAAGTTTATATTTACTTTAATGAGAAACATTTTCAAATATTGCCCCGAAATGTAGTTTCTGACCTTTGACGTTTTATGTTTAACACTTTTTAAACAAAATCTGTAGAAAATTGAGACAGTACCAGCTGTAAAGCAATCGAGTGTTGAGGATGATTTATCACTGCAATATTAAAATTCAATATTAGTGTGTAAATAATGTTTAAAACTTTGTTGATCAACATCCAAATTTTCAACCGATTTCGTTAGAAAAAGGTGTCAAAATATTGGCAACCAGCGGACTTAATTCTGATCTATTCCATTGGTTTTCGAGACGGTATAGTACTCGTAATGCGTTTTTGGCGCCAAAATTCATAAAATCAATTTAAGTATTACTTTGACACTACGAGTCGATTCCAGACAAAAACTACATACACAGAAACCAAATCATTGAAAAACGACTGTAAATAAAGAATTATAAGCCGTTTCGCGATGCCTGTATTTTAAGTTAGGGATCATTTCAACATTATCCTGCTGCAGTTACTGCAGTAATTCAATTACAACAGTTTTAATTCATGAACTGAACGGGAATTAATAAAAACATGTCGACTTAATAGCAATAGATTACAGCAGAAGAATATTTTTCACAAAATCCCCAATTTAGCTTTTTAACTTGCATTGCCCCAATTTTCTACCGATTCTGTTTTTAAACATTTAAAAAAATGCTGTCAAATTACTCAGTACAATAAACCAGTTCAAATAAGACTAAATTTAGTTTTTAGAACATTTTAGCCCTGAATAACCTATTTCTAATTAATAGCTTAAGGTATGTAAAGGATAAAGGTCAGAAAGTACATTTAGATGCAATATTTGAAAATGTTTTATCATTAAAGAAAATATAAACTTGGATGTCCTAAACAATTTGCCACCAATCTTGAGTTCATCTGACCAGCAATTACGGAGATATGATTTATGAGATCAAAGGTCAAATGTGCAGAAAATAGCATTTGCAGTTATTTTTGGCAAACTTTTTCATTACAGCTAATAGAAACATGTATATTTGGAACAACTTGAGAACAAAATCAAGTCTCTACAGATTGCCGAGATACAAAATTATCAAAGCCATATGCGGCCACAGAGCCATAGATAGATATCTATGACTTTGTGCGGCCATTTTGAAAAACGCCCTCAAACAGGACTTTCCCATCATATCCGGGAGGTGCATTTTTGTCTAAATTGATCCAAAAAATAAAAAAAATAGACACATATGGGCCATACCCGAACTGAACCCGATGAAATATCATACCTGGGTCTCAGAGAGATGTATGACTGACGCATTACCATGTTTACTGAATAGGAACTGAAGGATAAAATTCACCAAATGCTGGAAACGACTTTAAATTGATTTTAGTTTATATTAACTTTTTAAGAGGCATTTGTCTAAAAAGGTTCGGTTGTATATCACTTAAAAGCTCACATCAATCTAAGCAATACCAAATAAAAACTCTGCCTGATGTAATCTTTGACAAAAAATAATATAATGCATTCCCATTTTCAATGGGATTAAAATTCTTCAAAAAAAATATCAGTTTCTGAGAAGGATCATTACATCAAGCTCAATGACAATGACAATGACAAAGTATTTTATTTTCCTTGAATAAAAATAATTAGTTTTACAATAATATTTTATTATTATTAAGGGTATTCAATGGTTTTAGAATGCCCTTTAAAAAGTAAATATTATCTAAAAATAGAACATTAAAAACAAATAGGCCTAAATAAATAAATTTGGTTTTAATTAAGCATATCTTAGAAATACACACCTTCAAACATACATGTCTTTACATTGCTATGGTAACATCTATGGAAGACAGTGTAAATTACATTATACATTAGTACAATAACCTTTAATGATTTTCCACTGCTTCTGTTACTAATTAGATTGTAAAGTGTATGTTTATTGTTAAAACGCATGTTGTTCATTTTTTACTATTTTTTAATGTAATGTGTATTGGCAAAGCGCTATACAATAATTAGGCATTACTATTGCGCCAATTCGAATTCAACTTGAATCATCAAAGGCGCAGAGTGGACTAGATTTTGCACAGTCAATAACTTGCTACTCCCCTAATGATCGCGTTATGTCCTTTGCAGCTACTACATTAGCGCACATTCTTTTGGCGAAAGGGGAGTATATGGACCAGTACACCGGGGTAACACCCCACTCGTCTTAAAGATGTACTGGGTTGTTTATAGTACACGTGAGCCATATGTGTACACTGGGCCTACGGTTTACAGTCCTTATCCGAGAAGACTTGTTCCACCACCTGCAGAGCCATGGTGCGAGCGGTCCTCGAACCCGTGCTGTTGTTTATGCATGGTCCATGGTTTCCATTCTTTACCGCTCGGCCATAAAACTCAATCTCTAAAAGTACACCAGGAGCTTTTGTAGAAAGAATCCTTTCCCGGGTCCTGGATCCACGCCTATTGTCATCAGTTTGAGGTTAAAATTCCATGCCTGTCCCTGTCCACCTAGGTATCAGGCCCCTCGGGTGCCTAATTTTGTCCCCGCCATGCGTTTACATCTGCGGATTGATGCTTGAAAATTATCATAGGTTGTTATAGATTAATGTATAATTATTATTAATCATGTAGCGTTTGGTGAATTTTTAATAAATTTTCACGAACTTGCATAATTAAAGAATGTCAGAATTTTGTTTAGAAGTTTGAAAGCCCCCATTAAGATATCAGACAAACAAAATTATTTAACATCTGGTGTGAAATGTAGACATTTTGTGATGATTAATTAATCTCAGAATTCTGTGTAGAAGTTTGGATGACTCTCCTAAGCCTTTCCAGATAAAATAAGTGATGATGATTGTGTTTCAAAGGATTTCCACATCCAGGCAGGAGTCCTACAAGTCGATACCCTTATGCCATGTCGATTCATTGTAGTGATTCACTATGTCTTGCGAAATGCTCTGCAATGCCACGAGAGGGGCTTATTGGCTCCCCGCTAAACATAAAACAGAGCAGAAGAGAAGGCCCACAATCATCACAGGTCTGACCTTTACCGATGACTTCGTTCTTGTAGGTAACAATAGAATAGTCCCGGGATCACACGTAACTGCGACTTGAGTGGATACAAGAGTATATTTTGAAAGAAAGAGTTCATGATAGTTCATAAAAAAGTTCATTAATATATTTAGTCTATTATTTGCAGATAAGATGAATATCAATGATGTAACTATCTGTTTAAAAACATGAACATTTAAATTGGTGAGTTTTGTGTTCGAAGCTGGTCTGTTATTTATTTGAAATCAAGACGATAGTTTGTTTTAAAAGAATATTGAATTCTGTAGACGTGCAGAAGTATAAATTATCATTTCTGATATTAAAATTTTTAGTAAACATTTAATCTTTGATTAGAAATAACTGTACAATAATTGTATAAAATTATGGCGTTTGTCATCAGGGATCAAAACGCCTGATATTAAAATTGTTCTGATATTAAAATTATTAGTAAACATTTAATCTCAAATGAAAATTATAGAAGGACGTAAACAAAGGAAATATGGAACGACAATCCGGAATATACAGTGATTAAAAATAACTGTAAAATAATTATATAAAATTATGGCGTTTATCATCAGGGATCAAAACGCCTGCCTGTCACGTTCCAAATCCATTTTTTTAAATTATTTTGGGTAATATCGTGACTTAGAATGTGGGGCCCTCGGTTATGTTTGTCATACGGTTTCCTCTCCACCATATCCATACTTCTTGGGTGCTTCGTGCTTCTGTGTTAATTTAACATCCACAATCAATATAGGTCCAATTATGTATTTAACACTTTGATATTTCACATAGCTATTTACTAGTATGAATCGATAGAATCCTGTGAAGACTACTAGAATTACTTTATCACCTAAAGGCAGATCAAACGATTTGCAAAATATCAAAGATGAATTGGATGTGATACGAACTGAAGATTCAGTGTATATTGTCGAAGATAGATTGTTAAATAATGAAATAAGTGTACATACGTTTAAGTTCATTTGGTGGCCGTTAGGCATGTGTTAACCTTAATGAATGAATACGCCATTTCCGTAGTGAGACATTAGGCCTATCCAACAAACTAGCAATTCATCTTAACATGTATGAAATATACCACTGAGTGTGATTATTAAAGAACATTATAATCTGAATGACGTTTGAAAATGTCACCACTGTTACAACACACGTTCTTTCAATAAATCCTAATAAAATTGGGTTGTCCAGGGAAAAAACGTTGAGCCGGACGGTCAGAATATTTTTTTGTTAGTAGGCCCATGTGTCTTTTCTGTAAACTGTTTTTTTTTCTATTCGTAGGCGTATAGTCGAATTTTTGGAAATCTTTATGTATTATCTTACAATTTCCTAGGTAATTGTGTGTAGACAACAAATCGAGCCCACTTCACTCCTTCGTGGATCATCAACAAATTCTTACCTACCTACTTGGTTACTTAAGCAGACGGGTACTATTAAAGTTCCTAATATTACTACCAGTGGCGGATCCAGAATCCGCCGAAAGGCGGGGGAGGGGGGGGGGCGCACTTTGCCAGTTTTCCAGTCCGGGTTGGCGTGGTTTTCAATTCTTTCCTGAGAAAAAAAGGTCATTCTCTATTTTGGTGCCCCGGTACCCCCTAAATCCGCAACTGATTACTACACTGTATACTGAACCGCGGAGATACACTGGTTCTTGGTTCGTTCGACTGCATCGTCACTCTCCATGAGTTGTGGTTAGATGGTCGAAATACTGTACAATTTAATAATACACTGTCGTTAGGTTGAGACGTTAAGCCGTTGGTCTCGTATAAAACATTAGTGAGGTTTTGCAACTTTCCGAAATACAAAACGAAAACGGATACATCATAAATTCTTGTAACGTTTGAGTAGAACTCCTTGAATATCTGTCACGCTTGATCAGTATTATAAGACGATTATCAACGATTCGTAGGTGGAAATTAAGTTGGATCTATTTTTGAACATATTTAAAAACTTTAATCAATGTAAGTGTGACCTATCAGTTTTCGTAATTGTATTTCGTAAAGTTGCGAAACCTCGCTATTGTCCACGTGCACGTTAAAGATAGTAGTACACTCTTTGGAAAAAAAGTATGGGATTGTATCTTGATCTGCCCAATCACAGCCAGAAGCATGGGCGGCGGAAGAGGGGGATGTGGGACGCGTCTCCCCAGTGATAACTCGGGGCGGGGGCGGTTCCCCTGAAATAGCACTGCAACTACAAAATTCACATTTCACAACACACAAACTATGGTAAATATGAATATTTTGGGCTTGAAAACCACTTTCATGGACCAGGAAAGCACAAAATTAAAGGCACCAAGGTTTTTTTTATTGCTCATCAAATCGTAAACGGGCTGGGGTAGCCGAGCAAAAATAAAAAAATTAACTTCGAACCCACCCATCGAATTCAAAAAACTTTTCGCCGCCCCTGGCCAAAAAAGATCCCACTGGAATCACGTCTTGGGTATTAATGTGTACTTATAGTTATATATTACAATCCAATCTAATTCAATACCAGATTGGTAGTTAACAAGCCCCTCTGAAACTAATAAATTACAAGTCAATATTATACTAATAAACCATTGTTAGTGAATTGAATAAAATACAAATTAATAATTACATTATCGAATTAATGGATGATTAATATATAATTAAACGAATATTTGAAAAATTAATGGACGAATTATGCAACGACATATTAAAAAGTAATGAACAAAATAATTCAAAGAATGAATGAATGAATGAATAATGAATGAATGAATGAATAATAAATGAATAAATAAGTGAATGCTAATGACTAAAGGCGGATTATTTAGCGGGGGGGGGGGGGAGGGGACCACCCGTCGAGCAGGCCCTTATAATAATCAAAAGAAAATGTAACAGACAAAACCATGATTTTGTTTGATTGAGATATTTAAAACAACGAACTTAACATCCGGTTTGAAGAGTAAGCTCCTCAACATACTTTGAGGATCCACCCCTGATGGATAAATAGACAAATAAATTGATAGACGGTCGAATGAAAAAATGTACTAATGTAAATCATAAAACATGCCACGATTTAGGCTAACTACTGTAAATGAATGAGAATGAGAGGAAAATCCAACCAATGGCAACCATTCTCAGCAGGCAGAATCAACAGCTCCAGTGAGTCGATAGTCGTCATTCATTCGCTAGATAACACCAATGCAAAACACGTTATGTAAACTCTGAGACAGGTATTCCTTTTACCAATTAGTTCCCTCAGTTTAAATAGCAATAGTAATATTACGGAGACGGTCATTATGAAGAATAGTTTTAGTTATTTCATGGTATTATTTCTAGTGATCATGGTTAAAGGTAAGAAGCAATTAAGTTTTTTTTTTATATTAAATTATTTGTCGAAATTTTGTCATAAATTGTGCCCTCTTTTGGCGCGCCTATCAGCACATTTTATTGTGAATATACAGATAGTGTTGTATACTTTATATTTATATATAAACGGTGTCTCATTATGGCCAACCCACAAAATGAAGTATATATGGGTTTGTTTTGTTGGTATTTGTGCAGAACACCAGGACAAAAACACAGACAGTAACATGGACGATTAACTAACTAATGGGCTGGGGTGGTCGACAAATAAGTTAATAGCGCATCGTACTTTGGATGAGACGTTATGCCGTTGGTCCTGTGTACACAACATGGCACTTGCGAACGTTAAAGATCGCAGTTTGCTTCGCAGAAAGGAGTAGGGGATTTCTCCCGGTGTTCCGCTAAATCACAAAACACGGTAATTTTGAAACAAGTTCTTTTTTTTAATGGAGTACTGGAATACCATTCCAAATATTCAGAAGAGTTTTATCATTATACCAGATAATACATTAATAACACAGAGATCATAATTACGAATAGGTATTGAGGGGTTATTTCATATAGGACATTGAGTAATACAATATTAGGTATACACCTGGCGAAACATAGGTGTTCGTAATAATAATACCAACTAAGAACCTTTAACAGGACAACTGTTTCGTTATTTCGGAGCCAAACAAAATATGAGGAATGACACGGAAAAACCACAAAGTTGTAGGAAAATTAAAAAAATTGAGTTATTGTTAGAACCATATTACACTTTTTGCAACCTTTAAAATAAGGGGTTAATTATCAAAATTGGACATCTATTACTGAAGTTTACACCAATTTCCTTTGTATTTGTTTATATTTTCTGTTATTTATTTGCTTATTTCTCAATAACTTACTTTGCGACAATTTTGTGGTTTTTCCATACATAGCATCTTATTGTAATGCCGTTTAAAAAAAATATATATACAAAAATACATATTTTAACCTACTTTTTAATTTAAGCTATATAATAATTCTATATATGTTAATATATTTTTCTACTTTAAATGTGACGAAACGGATTTATATATTGTACTACAAAATGAACTACTAAAGTGCAATAATTAGCAATTCTGTAATGGATTGTAGAAAACCCTTCCGAGCCAGAAGGCTCATAGAGCTGGAGCATATTTCTAGTTTCTGGAGTGTGAAGCGGATAAGAGTATGATAGTCCCCCTGGATGGGACGCTACATACAACTAAAGCCCGGTTCCCACTAGACGCGAACAAGCGTCGAAATGTGACGCGTGCGGCTGAATCGAAGGTTCGCGAGC
>JAOTQE010018108.1:0-10769 GCA_025631205.1 Nesometra sesokonis | reverse complement strand
CATCACGTATTGTGGACTTATAAAACATGTATTGTGAACAGATGAAGTCCGTATTGTGGACAGATAAAAACAACACGGAGGCCTATTGTGGACAAGAGCACCTCAGCAAGTATTGTGGACAGATAAAACACGTATTGAGGATAGATAAAGCCCGTATTGCGGACAGAGAAAAAACACGTATTATGGACAAGGACCTAAGCCCGTATTATGAAAAGATGAAACACGTATTGTGGACAAAAAACAAGTATTTTAGACTTATAAACCATGTATTGTGGACAGATGAAGCCCATATTGTGGACCGATAAAAAACACGTAGGTATATTGTGGACAAGAGCACTTCAGCACGTATTGTGGACAGATAAACACGTATTGTGGACAGATGAAGCACCAAAATGTGCAATTTACCAAAATGGGCCGTAACAGTTTGACCCTCAGAATTTGATTAGGTCATCATAGTGATTAGAAAAAAGTGCCAGATGACCCCCGGCTGCTGGGTCTGACCCCCTGGATCATTTAAAGGTCAAATGGGGTTAAGAAAATATATGCTATATCTTCATAACTAGTAGGTTTAGAGAATCGATTTTCTTCTCTTCTGTACACATTTATATTCACTTTAATGTATAATTTTGCCAAAAACCGGAAGTGTAAGAGATTTTCCGAACGATAAACGAATGGTACTGGGTCTGGACAATAGCGTTCGGGTTTCACGACAAGACATTTTATTTGTAGAAGTACTGATGAAAAAAATCTTATCTAATGGTGGCAATAGAGTGGCACTGGGACCAGACTAAACTTCGATTTGAGTGGATACATAGATTGAAAATTGTTAAAGATAGTAGAACAATGATTATAGTTAAATCTTAGTGCTAAATTTTAAAAAAAAAGCCTGGGCTTAGGCCTAGATTGTTATAATATTATCATTAATATATTAGAATTCAAAACTAAAAAAGTAAACGATAGATAGAAAGAAAAGAAAGAAAAAGTGGAACGGCAATCCAGAATATACAGTGATTAAAAATCATTATACAAATGAGGCTAGTCATGGCAAAACCATCAAGTTGTCGCACAGGAAGTTATTGAGAAATGAGCAAATAACAGGAAATATAAACAAATACAAAGGAAATTGTTGTAAATTTTTTTAAACTCAAGTAATGGATGTCCGATTTTGATAATTGACCCCTCATTTTAAAGCTTACAGGGTAATATGGTTGTAACAATAACTCAATTTTCAATTTTCCTACAACTTGGTAGTTTTGCCGTGTCATGCCTCAAATATATAGAAAATGTTGGCGTTTATCATCAGGGGTAAAGACGTCTGCCTGTCACGTTTCAAATATAGGTTTATATTCAATCTAATGAAATTTTTTTCACAAATACGCTCCCAAACAACTACTTGTATTTTTAACCTTTGACCCATCAACTTCGAAAAGTCATTTAAACAAAGATTTTCACATATTCAGTAAGTACTAAGTCTAAATCATGGAACAGTCACTGTTCCCTGATCTACAGTAGATGAACAATTCTAGAATTAGAATACTAAAAGTACATATTTATATTCACTGTAATCTAAAAGGGCTGTCGGATAAGAAGTCCGTGATGAAAATGAACACTAACAAACGTAAAAGTGGCAAGATAGTAGCCAAATATAGCATCGGACCGCCAAAAATTGCGCCGGGGCCGTATTGGGCAAATTGCCTTTCCTTGGCCTGTCAAATCTACTTAGAGATTTTGTCACCTGCTTGGACTATCCAGTGGATGATTCCAGGGCCCCTAAAAATTGGGTAATATAAGCACCCGACAACCCCTGATGTGGAACACTGGATCTGCACAATAGGCAAGCATCATGGTAAACATCAAAGTTAATCATAGTTGTGAGTCACCTGGGATGTTTTCAATAATTAGGAGACATTCAAAGGGTTAAAGCTTTACGAGACTATAATAATGTTTTAAGATGTTCCAAGAATCATGACTAACTAAGTCATAATGTGGGAAGTTCCAAGCATTATGGAAAATGTTCCAAACACCATGGCCAACTGTCAAACATCATGGTGGAAGTCTCAAGCATCATGATAACATGTTGCTTGGAGGGCCTGGGGGAACACTGACAAGGTAACGGCAATCTACTAAGCTCAATTGGAACATAAGTAAGTAACCACAGACTGATCATCGTTGAGTTTAGGGTATGAACATTTTAGAATGAGACACAATTGAATTTTTAAAAAATGGCAATATTTTATATTAAATTTAACGTAACCGAGGCACTATGCAGGGGCGTATCAGGAATTCGGTTGAGAGTGCTCAACCCTGATTGGGTTTTGAAAAGGAAAAAAGCATTATTAAATCTCATAATGTTCGCGGTTTTATGGCTTATTGAATACTTAGTATTTTTTCTATGACACTACACTTCCTCTGAAGGGGTGATTCTCGAGAACGCATCTTTATACATAGGCTTACCAATTTTATATGCTTCTTATGACCTCTGAAGGGGTGCTCGCGCACTGTAATCACCTTTCTTCCACCAGATAGTCCACTACATAGTTTTTCTTTTTTACATTTCGACAGTAAAAGGGGATTTTGATGATCAGAGGGGCGAAGAGTTATTTACAGTTGTATTCTTTGAATTTTTATATCTACTCCAGATTCACAAATCAGTGGCAGATTTAAGGTATTTTAGGTATTGGATTAAGCCTCCCCCACCCACTCCAAAATTGACTCATAATTTTTATTTAATGACAATGGACTATGAGATGCACAGCAGCCGTATATAGAAACTCCTAAGAAGCAAGGAGTTTTTTTGCTTGTCAAAATCAAAATCTCGATTTAAGCCCCCCCCCCCCCCCCCATCCAACCCTTAAATCACAATGCTGGATCCGTTCTTGCATGTTGTGTGACAAGGTGTAGTAATCTAATTTTAAATTTATTTTTCAAAGTTAGACAAACCTAGGAGCAATCAAAATAATAGCATAAATTTTCATAGGAAACACCTTCCAAACAATGACTTTTGTCAATAATTGATAGTTACATAACATATAATTTATTCAGTGGAGTATATTCCATTCCACCAGAAACGGGCCACCAATGTTTCCTTAGCTGTTTGCTGTTGAAAGCAACGCCACTGTGTATTAATATAAAACGATATCCAGATTGATTCTTAAATTCCACAGACATTTTATTAGATTTGTGCATTATAGGCAAGCAGACACGAATTCAAATGGGATGGGGAGCATGGGAGGGGGCAGGTACATGCTCCCCCACTATTTTACATTTGAGGCTAGTCGTGGTAAACCCACCAAGTTGTCGCACAGGAAGTTATTGAGAAATAAGACAATAAACAACAGGAAACATAAACAAATACAAAGGAAATTTGTGAATATTTTGTTTAATAACTTCAGTTATACATTTCCGATTTTGATAATTGACCCCTCATTTTAAAGCTTATGAAAAGTTTAATATTGCTTTAACAATAACTAAATTTTCAGTTTTCCTACAACTTGATGGTTTTGCCATGTCATGCCTCATTTTAAGCTTACTTATTAAGTCATATCAACCATTGAATTACCAAAAATTTCTGTAAATTGTCTTTTTATATTCTGAATGAGGCGATCCTTTTCTTATTCACCAACTGCTGGCCTGCCCTTACCCCACCTGCCCAGATGTAGAAAGGGGAATGTTCCTGCACATATTTTCGAGAGTATGAGATCAGTGGTGTATCCTGGGAGGGTTCAGGATGCAATAAAATTAGGGTACAAAAGTGAATATCTGGACCCTTCAGAGCAAATGAGCACCCCCGCCCCCTCAGAGGAAATGACTATACTGTGAATAAAGCACGGCAAAATCATAAATTGCACTGTAAAGAATGGGGCGACTACAGTGGAAAATAGTTTTTTTTTGTGGTTGTCAACCCAGGTTCAAGCACCCTTTCGCCAATTTCTGGATACGCCCCCTGTGATTTTTCCCTCACAAGCTCACCACGCATTCAGTCTTTCTATTTTCCCAACCCTTTCCAAAGTTTAAAAATACACCGGACACGTTAGTTTCCCTCCACATTTACCAATAATAATACCAATACCACTACCCCTGGCAAACTGGCTGAAATCACGTAACATACTGTAGCCATTAAATATACCCATATTTTACCGGGCCTTTTGCAACACATGTACTCCCTACATGGTATCACGGACCCACACTTCCCCACCACATATTCTGGCTACGCGACTGAACTTGTTAAATTGTAAATTATTGTATTTGCCATGTAACGTTCTTTATCATAATCACTACTATGTTTTGTGTTCACCAGTTTTCACTATTACTGTGAATCCAAATCTGGAAAGGCAGATTCTTACTAAAATCACAATGAAATAGTTTTGTTTTCAATATTTGTCATTAAACACACAAAAAATATATATCAATAAACAGATAATTAAATTATCTATCGAATGGGTCCATTTTGAACAAAAACAATGATTTATCTGCAGAGTTAGAGGTGAAAAAGCCATTTTCAGCGCTGATAAACAGTGCCCTCTATATCAAAATGTCAACTTTTTTGTTATCTAATACTACAAAACCAAATGGAGAATAACGTTTTTTATGCTTTTTAAAAATAATTTTTCCTTTGGATAATGTGTAAATAATATATTAAGGAAGTTTTTGAGAAAAAAAAATAATGATAAATATTTATGACTTGTTATTTTACATGCGGTCAATATATGCCACATGTAATAATTTTTGCTAAAATATTGCATTTTCGCTTTAAAAATATCATTTAATATCAGAAAATATTTTAAATCAATGTTTTATCCGAACAATAATTTAATTGTCTTTCAAATAAACCTATTTTCAACAAAATCACTTAGTTATAGAGTTACATAGGATAGTATACTTCTAGTAGCAAATGGCGGCCATTTTGGACGCCATCTTGTATTTGAGGGTCATGGAAGTAAATTTGCAACGGCACACCTTGTGATTATTTTCTTATGGACATAAGCTAACAAACAAAAGAGGTGTGCTTAGTGTGTAGAAATTTAATATTGGAATCCCTTAACGAAGTATGATATTGGGACTTGGACCTCCGCTTATAATGGTTTATCACAGTATTGTCATCCAGAAGCTGAGAAAGCTGGAAGTCAAACAAATATCATCGCACAAAAATTGGAAACATCCACTCGTCCTGACTGTCACCAAATAGAGAAATACTCCTAGGATTATGGATAGGACCAATCTTATTCATTGTATTTATCAACGACCTGAGGTGTGACCTCCAGTTTGTCAATTATATGGATGACACAACGATACTTGAAAGAAGTTAACCCCAGTGGACGTAGCTGTAAAATTCAGCAGGCTACCAGTAAATACCATTAAATGGTTTTCGGACAATCATGCCTGCCTATTAATGAAAAGAAAACTAAAGATATTATAAATTCAACGAAATTAATTAAACGTGGCCATTCACCAATTTGCATTGACGATCGAGCTATTGAAAGTGTAGACCGGATAAAGCTGCTCGATGGGACGATCAAGTGAACAGTATGTTGTATAGACTTTTTTGTTAAAGCAATTAAGAAAATCCGGATTAAATGCGGTAGCCATGTTCAGATTTTATACCTCGTTTATCTGACCCGCTCTCAACTTTTCAATTCAACGCAGATCAGTAGGTATTATTGCCCCATTTGTCCCCTATAAAGACGCTTGTGCACTTATTTCTTTGCCTCGGTTAGATGTTCGGCGAACGAAGCTGTGTAGATATTAATTTTGTAAGTTGAAGAGAATTGATCACCACTTGAACCACTTGCTTCCTCCAGCATCTACCCACCAATACGGGCTTAGATCTTTTAAACAATATAACCTTCAAAAAATTAAACTTGAACGTATTTTTAAACAAATTGTGTTCTTGGAAAACTAAACATTGAGTTTAAACATAATTTCAGTTATTTGACCCATCTGTATTGATAGATAGCACTCAGCCTTACAAAATATCTAGCTTTACTAACAAGCGAAGAATAGCAGATAAGATGTCTGTAAATAATAAAAATAAGTTGTCCTTAAAGAAACTATCATTCTTTTAATGAAATATTTGTATTATCAAAGTATTCTGTATTTTTGTATATTCATAGGGGATTATTACGCTTATATTTCCAGTCCAACCTCTGCGTATAGACGTGGATGGATGGAAACCAGAGAGATACCAGACACATGGAGTGATTTATGCGTTCAATTCACCTACTATTTGAAAGCACCTTCATATTTTCAGGTATATTCCTACCGATATACCGGGTTCTTCAATTCCTACGGCCAAACAAATAGCAGCTGGCAGTATGGTCAAGTAAATTTGACCAACGCTAGTCCTTTTAGTGATTACCGGTATTTGAGATTGTATGGATATGTTTACAATTACGGTTTTGTGGCGATAGACGATTTTCATATCAGTGAGGGAAATTGCACTGACATCCAAGGTGAGATCCTTATGTTGTTAATACAGTATTTTCCTATGATTATTATTAGATCTACAAAAATAAAAGTCATGATATTAACTACGATGTTACGACCTGCTGTGCTGACTGCATTGTTTTTTTTTTTAATACAGTGGGATATTTTTATTTTTATGGATTTAAATTGAATTGATATTTTACATTACAGCTTTATGATCTATTAAAATGTATGATGATGAAGATGATGATGATGATGATGATGATGACGATGACGATGACATTGTTGATGGTGATGATGAGGATGATGATGACCACAACGACGACGGTAATGATGATGATGATGATAATGATGATGATGATGATGATGATGATGTAAAAGCCGATTGCAATGATGATGATGATGATGACGATGACGATGATGATGGTGATGATATGATTTTTTTTAAAATTTACAATACAAAATAACAAATTTGGCACTTGTAGGACAATAATTAATTTGTGAATTCTTGTTTTAGATTTTACCGAATCTCCTGAGGCGTATGGTTTATGGACTACAACTGACGGTAATAAAACAAAAAATTGTAATTTTGTCGTGTACATTATTCCATCACGTAAGATAAAGTCAGAAAATTATGATACAAACACCAAGAGGTGGTCTACTTACGTGTGCGACATCATTTGTTTTAATCCTTAAAACAGTATTCTTGTTTTATACAAGGTAATGTAAGCCTCTCTGTGATGTCCCTCCTAATATAAATTTTTGTGAAAACGATTTCAAACGCATAACAAAAAAATTGACTGATTTTAGAATTCAGTGTTCTAAAAAAATCCACACATATTCAGCCAGTTAGTAGATTTCGGTATTTTTAGTTAAAACAGTAATGTAATATTATATTTTCACGAAGACGAGGGAGATTGAATAGTTTTTCATCAGACCTTGTACGTAGAAAAATGCCCTCAGAGGCTGAACCAAATGCGTGTTTGAGCAGGGCAGAAAAGAAGATGTCGAATAGGGTAGATTCCAAGACGCAGCCCTGTTTCACTCCGCTGCGTATGATAAAAGGCTCGGAAGTTGTCCCCTCATATACAACTGTTCCCTTCATATCTTCATGAAAAGAATTTATGAGGCTTAGCGTGGTTGGTGGACATCCTATCTTGGCAAAGGATTTTGAAAAGGCCGTCTCTGCTCACAAGGTCGAATGCCTCGGTGAGGTCAATAAATGCAACCTACAGTGCATACTTTGGTTCCCTGCATTTTTATTGAAGCTGCCGTATGGAGAACACCATGTCGATGGTTGACATCTGGGCTCTGAATCCACACTGAGATTCGGAATACACTTTTTTCCGCTAGAATCTTTAGCCTGGTCAGGATGACTCTTGCGTTTTCCTAAAATGCTTAGGAGTGAGATCCCACGATATTTCTGGTTCGAGCAGCGCGTAGAGCCTGTAGATTTCCCTCTGATGGCACGCTCTTGTGTGCTAAGAATGCACGTCGTTTTTCTTCAACAAGAACAAGGGATAACAGTTCCTCAGCATGTGCCTCAAACCAGTCCGCTGATTTGACTTGTCGTTTTCCAAAGGTGGACATTGCAGTTTTGTAGATAGTGTCTGATATTGCCAGATGAGGAGAGACGTGTTTCCTGACAATGTCCATCTTGAGCCTGCTCTGTTCATTTTTGATCACAGCGGTCTTACGTGTTACTCACTTTCTGAAAATCTACTGAGAGGCCTGGTGGCATGGTCTTGACATTCCATGTGCCCAGTGTGATAGCTGGACTATTGCGTTTTTTATTTCTTCCTTTTTTGCTAAATTTGTCGGGTTTTGCCCTAAGCCCCACGCACCCTATGAGACAAGCGAACCGAAGCTAGACAGCACCTAATTGGCGGAGGGCTTCCCAGCTTAGGCGGGCGGTAGCTGTCCAGTGAAATGCTTGGATTTCTGCCACCGTCGGAAAAGGCCCCTGGCGCCTTGCCCTACGCCAATCGGGCATTAAGCCTATAACTGGTAGACTGCCTTCTCTCGTGTTGTATAGACACTGTAAAGCGATGCTAGATTGTCCTCTCCAGGGTACAAAGCCTGAGCTGCTATTTTGGAGGACCGACTGTAGCCCATGTAGTTGATCCCCTCTCCACTTCACTGATGTTTTCCAAGGGAAGGGCAGATTGTCGATACACCTTTGCATCAGTGTTGTCGCAGGAGTTGCCGGAACGTTACTATAGACATTGACGAACCACCTTCGGGACTCCAGCTCCGGACTTTTCCTAGAAGTTGATTCCTGAAGCCTCTCCCAAAACACCGCAGGGCAGCGGAGGTTTTAAATGGGAGTTTTCCTTCTCTTAGGTGAGCTGCCTTTCCAGGCTAACGAGCCCCACCTACCCAGAGCATCTGGTTTTCAGGCGCCAGAAAACCGCCTGCACCCTTCTCCTGTCAGTAGAAGCAGTCCCGCGACAAGCACGCCAGGAGCTGGACTTAGTTGTCAGAGGCTGTTTGAGGCGTACGCCATATGGGAGCACTTTATAGATAGTGGGAGGTTATACCCACTAATACCCCGGCTATGACAACCTTTGAACAAATATTTAACCAATAACTAAATATGAATAAATTCAAATTCATGAATTTTAATTACACAGCATTAAAAAAAGTTTTGAAAAGTTTTGTTTATTTTAGCCGATACCATTGAAGGAGGGAGGGAGGGAATTACATTTAATAACTGTTAAGTGGATGCCACCATATAATAAGTGGCGACCGCCATATAATTAAATGGTGATAGTCCAGATAGTCAATAAGTGGCGGGCGGATACAATTACATAGCGTTCATCAGACAATAAATAGGTGGCAACGCTTTATAATGGTAGGTCCATGGCAGTCGCAACTATCTGATGGCCGTATATGGCGGCCGTCAGAAATTACTGGTATATAGCAGCCGCCGTATAATAAATAACGGCCGGTGTATAATTAAATGACAGCCGTCAGATATTAAATAAGTGGTGCCTGCCATATAAATAGATAGCGGCTAACATAGAATTATATGTCGGCCATCAGATAGTAAATAGATGGCGCCGGTCCAAAACGGCATCCAGAAATTACCGATATATGGAAGCCGCCATAATTATAAATTACGACAGGCCTATAACTAAACGGCGACGGCAATAGAGTAAATAAGTGACGGCCGCCATATAATCATAGCGGCCGCCATACAATTGTAAATATCGCGACATTCTTAGTTTCTAATCACCTAAAAGAAACGTGAATTATACATTCCTACGAACACAAACTGGTTTTTCATCGGACTTTAACTGGACAAATCGTCACCGTCACCACGAAATGTCACAAACGTCAATATCACGTAAATCAACGGTTCGAGAAAAACGCGTTTGAAGTGGAGTACTTTACACAAACATGTATTTCGGTATTATAATTTCAAAATAGTTGAATATATTTTACATAATACTAAAGCTAAAGGAATGGGTAATTTAAATACCTAGGAAATTTTATATTTACAAATCTAATTACAGCTGTTTGAGCGTGAAACATTTGTGCCTGTTCGTGGAAACGCCAAAAACCAGTGAGTATCGCATCATTTTACCCTTTTGTGCCTGTTCGTGAAAACAAAAATCGCTTATACGCGAACAAACGCAGGGGTACAAACTACTCAACCCACTGTGCAATTCCCCTATTCTTTGAAATAACACTGTCTTTCTTTTGAATTTATGTAAGTACACGTGAAGTTGACAATTTGTCATAATAATATAATAAATTTTTAATTACATTGCATAAAATTGATATCTTTTAAATTTAATTTTTATCCGGGCTAGGCCTAGCATACAAGAACATTTTGCGTAGACGCATTTTTCACGTCGGACAAAACGCGTAACCAACCCTGGGAGTTTTGTGCCTCTTCGTGGAAACGAAAATCTCAATTTCAACGGTTGGTGCCCGTTTACTATTTTTTTTGTAATTAACTAATTAGGCACATTTACTCTACCAAATTATGTGAGAAGGTAGAGTTTGATAAGCATAATCAAAATATCAATTTTTTTTTCGAAAAAATGCCATATTTGGAGTTTGTGCCTCTTCGTGGTGTTGGTGACGAAATATAATATACTGTGCTGCATTACTTTTTATTTGTTTATGTTAGCTCTATATTTTTTTCTCAATATTATACGGAATGATATAAAGTAAAACAAGAATATTGAGGTTGATTATTATTGAAAAGGGCATGAAAGGTATAATGCCGAGAAGATAAAAACATTCTTGTACTGTGTATAAAGGTAAAGGTAAGTCCCATATTCAATACTGAACGTAGGGGAATGAGCTGTTAGGAGCTCATTGTACTAGGCCTC
>JAOTQE010018097.1:0-10769 GCA_025631205.1 Nesometra sesokonis | reverse complement strand
CAAATTTTTTCACTACCCTTTTCATGAATCTTGAGTGCAGTCAACTTAAAACTGAAAATATGAATAAAAATTGCCAACCCTCATTCTCCCCGATTTTGTCATACTGCCTGGTTTTCTCGGACATGCAGTCTTAATTATTTAAATGTGATGGTAAATAAACTTAAATAATAAAATTAAGACATTACTATAAGCAACTAAAAACCATACACCATGAAGCTATGTGTTGTTTAGTGCGACCAGCTTATTGAACAAATTTTCTTTTTGATCAGCGGTAATACAAACAATTAGCTAAATCTTATAAATACGAAAACAAAAAATTCAACTAAAGAGATTTGTAATATAACATCCAATAAAAATACTCAGGAACAGAATTTAACTGTTCCCTGATACTAAATAACCTGGTAATTTGTCTATCATATTAAGGTTATTTTATTTTATTAATCTTTAAAAAAACATGATATTGATGTTACATGAAGATCATATTATCAAATTAATTTTAACAGTACAAACACAAAACAATACTAGAAGAGAATGATAGTAAAGCGGTTAAAATAAAAACCGCAAAGCATAGTAAGTACGGTAAATAAGTATAACCACCATGGCATCACCTTGATGTGATAACAACATGAAACCCTGGCGTTGAGGGTAATTTAGAGAGTTATTGAAGCAAAAGTCACTATTTTTGTTTATTGTGTATATAAAGTACATAATAACGTGTTTGATAGTAACTATAATGGAATTATAAGTACCGTATTAAAAAACAGACAAAAATTACTTTAGACGCTGCTATACTTAAAAAAAAATAAAGATACTTTTTTCCTAAAAATATGAAATAATGTGATTGTTTTCAGTTAATTTAATAATGAATTGTTATGTAACGGAAGGGTGGATGAAACTTGACATTTGTGTACGAGTTCAAAACTTAAATCTGATGAAGTCCTGCACGACGCTTTAGAACACTGGGTCATTAAAAGACAACAGAAATGAAGCGATTTGTGTAACATGAGTTCCCTGCAAAGAGCTTTACTCTAATAAGATTCTTCTTTATTGAGACCTATTTATGTGTGTATAGACTGCGGTGCGGCATTGATGTTTTAGTAAAGTTTAGCATGGGTTCACTGTAAAAGGCTTTTTTAATAAGTGCCTCCTTTTTCTTTTCTTGATGTATGTAGACTACAGTGCCGTATTGATGTTTCAGTAAAGCTTAGTATGATTTCACTACAAAGCGCTTTCTCTAATAAATGTCTCTTTTTCTGAGACCTCTTGATGTATGTATGGACTACAGTGCAGCATTAATATTTTAAAAGTAAAGATTAGCATGAGTTCACTGCAAAGAGCTTACTTGAATTTATACCTCTTTTTCTGAAACATCTTGATTCATGTATAGACTGCAGTGCGGCATTGGTACCTGTAAAGTTTAGCATGAGTTCACTGCAAATAGCTTTCTTGAATAAGTACCTCCTTTTATGAAACCTCTTAATGTATGTGTTGACTGCAGTGTGGCATTGATGTTTCGGTAAAGTTTAGCATGAGTTCACTGCAAAGCGCTTTCTCTAATAATGTCTGCTTTTCTGAGGCCTCTTGATGTATGCATAGACTGCAGTGTGGAACTTTGTTTTAGTAAAGTTTTAAAAGATAAAACATGTGAAAAGCATTTATTTCTCAGTAAAGTTTAAAGTTTTGATAATCCTGTCCTCTATTTTGATTGGTCGTTGGGACATGTTTTCAATGTATAATGCGAAACAGCAGTTAACAGAATGTCCATTAATCAATTTCAACAAAGTATAATATTGTTTCAATCAAGGGGATCCACTCCATCGTGTCAGGATTCACCTACTTTAACATTAATTATGACGTAATCAAGTTTGATTATGATAAAACATTGAAATATTGAAGGAT
Organism: Nesometra sesokonis; assembly: GCA_025631205.1. Classification (NCBI taxonomy): domain Eukaryota; kingdom Metazoa; phylum Echinodermata; class Crinoidea; order Comatulida; family Antedonidae; genus Nesometra; species Nesometra sesokonis. The sequence goes on along the minus strand of JAOTQE010018097.1, from coordinate 8,870 downwards.
GATTGCATAAAAATGTTAAAACATGGTATTCTAACAAGATGGTACTCTATTTTTTATATGTGTACACGTGCGTTTTGCATTTTTTTTTTACGTAGAGGCTAAACCGACTAGGTTTTGTTTTAAACAATTGTCGAGATATAAAAAGAGAACATGAAACCGACTAGAACTATCAGTTTATTAGGGATTGTTATTTTTTAGCATTCTTGATTGTGAGTTTTCAAAAAATGTACAGTATTTATTTAGCTTTAATGGAGCAATTGTAATTGATGATGACTCGGTTGTTTTAACAGTATGACCTTCCTCAACATATTGGAAATATAACTTCTTTTGTAAGTATCAGTATTTTGCTGTATGAGTTTCTCGTGTTATGCATATAATCATGGTATAAATCTTAATCTCATTTGAATCTTTCAGCCAATTTGATAGTTCTTCCTGCTACGATTTTAGATTCAATAAGAAATGTATCCATACTAAGGGAGCAGTTGGCGCAGTGGTTGCGGTTCAGAATCCCAATCAAGAGGTTGGTGGTTCGAGACTCACTCACGCCAATTGCTTGTACACCTGAGCAAGTAACCTGCGATCGACTAGCGTCCCAACCAGGGAGAGTAACGTACTCTCATCCGCTTCACGCTACAGAAACTGGAAATAAGCTGTAGTACTTTCCAATTTATCGGTTGTTTAAACCTTCACCAATAACGATAAAATGTGATATTTGTTGTCAAAACGTCAATCTTACTAATTAAGGAAATTGAGTTTGAAATATAGGATCAGCAATGAAGGCCTAAAAATGACCTATTTAAGGAGTAAGTACAACGGCAAATTGCCAAAATGACTTACTTAAAGAGTTATTGCAACCGGAAAATTATCAACATGACTTATTTAAGGAGTTATTGCAACAGGCAAATTATCAACATGACTTATTTAAGGAGTTAATGCAACCAGCAAATTATCAACATGACTTGTTTAAGGAGTTAGTGAAACCGGTAAATTATCAATATGACTTATTTCAGGAATTAGTGTAACCGGTAAATTATCAACATGACTTATATAGAGAGATGTTGACAAATAGTCATTACTCATTAATAACATTACTTCTTCATTTGAAACAAGCACCATCTTAGAAGTGTTTAACCTTTACCATTTACTCTAAATAACAGTTTAGTCATGGTTTAGTATAGTAGTATTTTACATAGTTTTATTATTAATTTGGTCTTTCTTTTTTTTTTTGGGGGGGGGGATCTCCGACAGTTTATATAGGTGTCCTGGATTAATTTTTACAAAATTAAAAAAGTACATTACATATGTTTTCCATGTATCTATTGAATTGTATAAATGCTCTAATGATAATAAAATAAATGCTAAAATAAAAAAAAACTATTATAAGTAGGCCTATAGCCATGGAAGTATATAAGTCTCTGTACGTTCAGATCACAGATTAGCTTCATTACTTATAACGTGTATGTACCAGTAACAAAGCCCTTCGAATCTTCATGTATTACGCTAGATAAAATCTGATATATTCTTTAGATACACCAGCTGTCCCTGCTTGATATGGGGTGTAATAGAGAAATGTGAGGTGACACCACAAAATAAGTCTTGTTGTACAAAAAAAAAAACTAAAATGAGTAATTGTTATAGCAAATAGAAAATGTTATAAGGGTTAACTTGGTTTTTGAATTGGGTTAATAGGCGGAGTATGACCAGAGAACAATAATTTTAAAATGTACACACCTGCAGAAACACTTTTGAAAAAAATGACTGTAAAGATAAAAAAATGTTGACTTCCTGCCTGCTTGTCAATAATTTTGAAAAACCAACCTTTGCAAAACGTAGTTAAATAACATGTTTATTGTAAATAAACATAAACAGGATGTCTGCAATTATAAAATTTAAGTAATAAACTAAATAAAACAAAACAAAAATATTACTTCTTCTAACTATTTTTGTAAATATCTCAAAATGACCTGGCGTACAACACGACCCAGTTTGTTACGACACCTCACAAATGTTTCTCCGATTTTTAGGAACCATTTCAATATATGCTCTGTAGAAATACATTTATCAACACTGAGAAACCGATAAACCTCAAGTTTTGTATCCATAATTGAGTGATTCAACTAAAAATTTCTAGATTGTCAAAAAAATCTGCTTTAAACCCAGGGTTCCCTGGGATTTTCTATTTTCATCCATTTAAAGCATTAAAAATAATAAGTACATATCAAAATATGCTACACATATAGAACCTAAAGGATGGCATAATGTTGCACTCGAATGACGAACATCGATCAACTCAGTGTATACCTGCCACCTTTCACGCTTAATGCGTGAGTCTCACGCAGTAGGTCGTATTTTGGACGTGTCACGCATAGAACATTTTCTAACGCAGTAGCAGAAATATCGCGCACAGACAGTCATGCACACAGTTCTACTCACGCATGAGCCAATATAGAGCAAAATACGGTAAAAACGACCCCAAATCAGTACCATTTAGCACGTTTTATTTTTTATTTATTTATTTTTTTGCTTTTGCTTGACAGACCGAAATCGGGGAAATGTGGTCCGTAAGTAACAGGCGGCGGAGATTATATCACGCATTGATGGCAAAACATTATCAGTAATCTAGCTGATCATTTTTAATGCTTTTATTGCATCAACTAGTTACTATCCTTAAATTCATCAATTCATTCATTCATTCTTTATTTCGGAAATATACATCCATTTCATATAGAAAAAAAGAGAACAATAGATACAGATTATTTAAATAGGCCTACAAAAGATTACAAGAATCATGTGGTGGGCTCCAGACCAGTGAAAAGACTAGGCCTACGTATAAAATAGGTCAGGCCATCTTCTGTAGAGCTTACTGGTATGAAGCACATATTTACAAATAACAACAACTAGTTCATTATTGCTAACAAGCATACGCTTATAACGAAAGCTAAAAACCGAGCCCCTACAATATTCATCAAATGAAGGAATTCCATTTTTAACGAACATACAACTTGCACTACAATTTTTTGGTAACCCGAGCAACATTCTGAAGGAATTATTGAAACAAACTTTCAAGGAACGTATAGTGGCTTTTTGTAATTTGTCCAGAATAATACTCCAAATCTTTGTTTAGCCACCCTAACCTTCCGGAACCAAAACTACCAGCAAAGGAAAATTGACTCTAAACTTCAGGTAAATCTCCTGGATTTTACAACTCCGGGGTTGGAATGTCTCACTAAACTCCATTGTTTTATTTGAATCATTGTGATAGAGATTGGATTCGATTTCTTTTACAACTGCTAGTACTAAACAACGTTTTGACTGATTCCCTAAAGTGCGATAGATTAAACCAATAGATAATAGGATTGGCTAGAGAATTAAAACTAATAAATATGTACGATGCATACATAGAAAGAACAAGTGACCTTGATACTTCACTGCAGGGAATAATGTATGCACAAAAGTAAATAATCACATTTGGTCCCCAAGTAATAAAGAAAACTCCAATTATGATACCGAATGTTTTCAATATTTTCTTAAATTCGTTTAGATCATTAGAAGTTGCTGGAAATCTGGATCGTTGATGAAACAGTTTTCTGTAGATGTTGACATATAAGAATATAGTAATCAGCATTAGGAATAAAACAAGTATACTAGTGATACAATTCATAAAAAATTGATTTTCGATAAAGTAGTAAAGTAAAAGTAAACATATGAATGATGCAACAACTATAAATACACACGTGGTGATGTAACGTCGACTTGTAATGATAACTTGGTACGTGAGTGGTGCCCATATAAGGGCAATCGAACGATCGACGGCGACAGCAGAAATTGTTATTGTTGACGACAATAAAAATACATCACAAAAGACAATTGCTATTGACAGTAACAAAATATTATTAGGAAAGTAAATAATTAAGTACGATGCTATGAACATTGTTACACTTACTCCAGCATCTACTAATGCCAAGAAACCAATAAAAATATTTTTAATTTTTCGTAAGCATTTTGTGGCCAATATTATATATAATGTTAACATATTTGCTAGAAATGACATTGTACAGATAATAAAGACATACACGATAATTCTTTTCAAATCAGGTAAAGTAGTTTGATCATACCACAGAGTAGCATTTACGTTACATATATCCATTTGGTTTACAACAACAATCACTGATTAAATGCAGATATTATATGCATACTCTAAAAAAGCGATTGCAGGAGATGATGAGCCGAATTATCAGTTTCCAGTTATTCGCCTCACAGAGCCTATTATTTCAGTGGTTAGTTTTGTAGGAATCGATGTTTTTATTTACTTTTAGCAGTCATATTTGTTGAGGTTGATTGTCCACAGCTCTTAATATATGCCTACATTTGCACGTATTATCTAGTTTGGTACAGTGGCAGTCATGACGAAGATCATATGCCGAATGTTCCTTTTTATTTTGGTAATATTACAATCATGCAGTATCTTGAATTGTTCAAGTACACGCAATTTAGATAAGGACAGCAAAGCAAGACGCTTCTTCATTAATGGTTTGTAAAAGAGTATCCATACTAAACCTTCTGCAAACCCTTGCTCCAAAGCAAATACTCTGTCTAAAATCCTTTAGTTCCCAGTCTGAAATCTTGCCTTGGATAAAAACTTTGATAATTTAAAAACGTCAATCTTGTTTTGTGATTTACAAGTATAGCTATACTTTCAAAATTATCGATTGTTTAAACCTACATCAATAACGATGAAATGGGATATTTTTTGTCAAACGTCAATCTTACTAATTAAGGAAATAATTGAGTTTAAATATAGGAACAGCAATAAAGGCCTAAAAATTACTTATTGAAGGAGTTATTGCAACCGGCAAATTAGCAACATGACTTATTTAAGGAGTTCTTGCAACCGGCAAATTATCAACATATGACTTATTTGAAGGAGTTACTGCTACCGTCAAATTATTAAAATGACTTATTTTAGGAAATAGTGAAACCGGCACATTGTCAACATCACTCAATTAAGGAGTTAGAGCAACCGGCAAATTTTCAACAAGTTATTTGAAGGAGTTAATGCAACGGGAAAATAGGATTTTTATCAGTGTATTCGCATATTAGTCACATCCTAGCCAATACAATGTAGACAATCCCATTATATTTTCAACTAATTTACTTTGTATGTGTATACATAGCTATATGTCACTGTTTAGGCATAAGGGATGAATAACTGCTATGCAGAGTTTTCATCAATACATTTGAATTATCTAATGTACTGCAAGGGGTACAGAACTGTTCCGCACGAACAACAAATATGAACATTTACAGTAACTCTATCAGAAATAGTTGGTTCCCTCTTCATTCCTAGTCATTAACTATTCTTCATCAAATATCTCTCCATTAGCTCAGATGTTTACAACACTCTGCAGACAGTAACACATGTAATGCCAGACTTAATGCCGCAACAGCATTTTCATTGTTTGACAATGCTTCTCTCCTTCCTGACAGTTACAACAAATTCCTTTGAAGAGGTTTTAGGAAACGATATCACCATATAACATTTTAGGTCAAAATTATTATGAACACAGAGGAAGTGTTGTGGTGTTACATCCTCTGTAGGGGGTAGCCTGTGAAGCTCAGTTTGGTTTTGTTTTGCTGCTTGTTTCTGAAATTTCAAGAAAAGTACCTTTTCAAGGGGAGTATCTCCACAACCATATGATCTGTATGGCCTTTACTCCAGCATTTTAAATTTCTGAGTGAGGTGTCTTGACGCTTGAGCCCCTATTTCCTTTTACCTGGTGAAGTAGCCCACCTCCATCAACAACATGCACATTACTGTCCATCTGTCTTTTCTCTTGAGTTCTTGAGCAATTTACGGATAATCAGTATATTGAAGAGCTTGGTCTTTTAAATGTACACCTTTTTGTCACCTACATTTACCCATACCTAATCAAATCAGTTAAAAAGCCTTTTCATAGAATTTTATCAAAGATAAACCCTAATATAGGGATACTAACAACCACATTTACTAAAATTTTTTTGAAAAAGAAAACTTTTATAATCATATATGGCAAGGACATGTCCATGTATGGTGATGATGGAATGTCATATCAAAGGTTTTTTGTCAAAGAAGTTTTATAGTTTGGACTGACCTTTAGTGCAACTGGAAATTATCAATATGACTTATATATCAAAATGTTCATAAATACTCATTCATCAATATCAATACTTTTTCAATTAAAACAAAAATCAATTGTTTCATTTTTACCATTTACTGTAAATTGCATTTTAGTATTATGTTTTTATATTAGGCATCATTGAGTCAATCTTATTTTGGAGAGCTCCCCGACAGTTTAGACGTTTTAGATTATGACATATCAAAATATGTTACATATATAGGCCTGCACTAAAACACACATTAAAATGGAAATCAACACATTTGGCCCCATGTAAATATAAAAACTTGTATAATTGCACTAAATGTTCTTTTAAGATATTAAAATATTGTTTGAATCTTTAACTTCATTTGATGATATGTGAACGATTTTGTTTAATATTTATGTAAATATTTATGTACAAAATCACAGTTACTATAATTGCTTTAAAACACTGTAATGATACATGTGGTGTGGGCATAAAAATGCCCGCAATTTAATGATGTATTGCACCACTGTCCCCCTAATAGGGGTACTAGCCTAGAAGCGCTTGTTACTGTGTAAACCTTACAATTGTAAATGATGTCACTGTGCGAAATAGTTTATTTACTATATCGCAAACTCAAGTCATAAAAGTGACGTCACTTTGATACGTGCATTACACGTTGGTTCTCAGTTCTGGATTTATGATGTTGAACATTAATAAGTTGAACTTTAACGATATAATGATTTAAAATGTGGGAGTCCGCCGAATTTCCACTCGTGTCGAGGCTGTTATCAAATATAATTATCTCCGTCAGGAGATTATACTTGCATTTTGTTCTTTGACGATTTTTTTTTTAGTTTAAGCGTTTCATAGTTAGCATCCTCTTGCTTACACTTGTAGGAGATGTGCGTCAAATTTAAACACAACATTTCTTAAACTACGATGAACATTACTGTTGAATTTGGTGACGACCCAAGATAGGGTGTAGAAGTTAGGGCAAAAACCTAAAAACATTCAACACTGATCTAAAAAACTAAACCGTCGATCGTTTTGAGACTTTTTGCAAAGCTCCAGTAAGATAAAAAAAATGGTTTCACGAGTAAAAGACGATACAAGGTCAGGATTTGACCTTAGGGGGCATTTACGTTTTTAAGGTCCCACACCTAATATCTGCAACCAACAATTTAATGTCAACGACATCTTGTGTCCTGTTCAAAAGTTAGTAATATGCTGGTGACAATCCGAAGTAGGGGGTGTATACGATGGCCGTTTAAATAAAAAACGTCCCTACCTTGATATCTCGAAAGGTAATCGACATATCTGAATGAAACTTTCTGAAAATTAATATACTTAAGAGAAAGACGGTGTGAAGATTTGATGGCGATGTAAATGCGGGTGTAATTGTAAAAACGCCAAGATGTAACCGTTCCCCGTAAAGGCGTGGAATCCAAAAATATATACTGTTGCTGTTAAATCGATGTCACTCAATTTGAACGTCTATCAGACTATCAGTATTTACCAGAGTCTGTTTCACGTATCGCTCTGTCTCCATTCCCATTGAAATGTTACATTGCTGTAGCCAGGATGCGAACGAATACGGTAATAGGCCTAGTTATGCCTTCTTCATTACACCTCAAGGCGTGATCTCTATTCTGTACCTCAGACTAAGCACTGAAAAGGCCCGCAAAGATGTATTTTCTGCGTGTTGAGCACGATTAAGTTTCCATTTCAGTGTTCACTTGTCATTTGCAAAGAATGATTTTACTGCAAGATGCTATCCCTGTTGATGATCTCTTCTCCGCATTGGCACAGTGCAGTGCATCTTCTCTGATCTTGTACTGACAACGACCTCCAGTTCACCAAGTAGAGCAAGCCAACTTTTGATATTGTTTACGCTTATCAAGCTGCGAATTTCATCAGTGTTTTATGTATTTAATTATAACTTATTTAGCCAGGATGGCCTTTCAGTGGCATACACTCTATTATAAATTAATCTGGTTATATATACTGGTTTTCAATAATAAGAATAAGAACAAAAAGAAGAAGACAACGGTGAATGCATGGATATCGGCAAAAAAATTGTAATAAAAAATGAAATAATTAATTGAGTTATTTTGTAAAAAAAATGGATTGTTCTACACTTATTAGGTTGTGCACGTTGTTTTAAATATTCAAATATTTTATTTTGTATTTTTCTTTCAACAATCTTGGCAATATGTCTAATAAAAGAAATAATTCTATAGTTACAACGTTCTGTTTTATCACCCTTTCATTTATATACTTGTACGGTTCTTGCAATTTCCCAGTCAATGGGTACACACTATGTATTAAGTGACAGATTGATTATGTAACAAAGTGCGTACGAAATAAAATGGAGGAAATTTGCGAGAGCCTAGAGCAATGTGTGTAATCGTCAATAAATAAACAGTACACAGAAGTATGGAACGCCGTTAACGCCTTCAGTGACACTTTTTTCATTCAGTTTGGCACATTTTCATTGAGTTCAGCGCTTTTTGCATTTAGTTCAGCGATTTTTTTTATTCTGTTCAGCGCTTTTTTCATTCAGTTCAGCGCTTTTTCTATTTAGTTCAGCACTTTTTGTATTCTGTTCAGTGCTTTTGCAGTCAGTTCAGCACTTTTCCATTCGGTGCTTTTTGCAATCCTTTCAGCGCATTTTGCATTCAGCACTTTTTGCATTCCATTCAGCGCTTTTTGCATTCCGTTCAGCGCTTTTTGCATTCCGTTCAGCG
>JAOTQE010018086.1:0-5000 GCA_025631205.1 Nesometra sesokonis | reverse complement strand
ATGAAGAATGTACTACGTTCTTTAACGTGAATATGAGTCATGTTGTACACGGGACCAACGGCTCAACGTCTAATCCTCAAAACGATATGCTAATAACTTGTATTCACAGAAACACAAGGAGTGTGGCGACGTATTCGATTGAAATTGTGACCAGCCAGTCTTCACCGTTCAAATGCACAGTAAAGTGACTACTACCAGTTTAACCATGGAGCTATAAAAAAAAAGATAGCTCCATGGTTTAACCAACTGAGCTAAATGCTATAGTATATTATATCGTAAATTTCACAATTCACCATTTGGATTCTCTTTCCAGTCATGTTTAACATTACACATCAGTTTAATGTTCTTTAAAGTGTTGTGTATAACCTACCGTAGTTTTATCATGTGGGGAAAGATCCTTCAAAATTGCTGCACCTAAGTTGTGGAACGCTTTGCCATTGTCTATTCGTCTTTCACGCTCTGTTTCTGTTTTCAAACATCGTTTAAAAACTTACCTACTGTATTTAGTTCTTTCTGATTTTTTTTTCCTTTTTCACTTGAAGCGCATAGAGACTTTAGTATTTTGCGCTATATAAATGCTTAACAATTTAACTATTTCATCAATCTCGTTTATTAGTTGTTACCCATCGATTCCTTACACTATCTAATACCTGAGACAATAAGAACAACCGCTTTAGTCTGTCCAGTTAAGCATGCGATGAAATCAGATTAATGTTGTTTGATGATAAATAACGACATAACTTATATCATATAATGATATAACTTATATCATAACGATATAACTTATATCAAATAACGATATAACTTATATCATAGGCCTAAGTTGGTTATTGTTCATTGACTTTTTAAATCATGTATTAATTCTATAAAATCCACAAGCGATTTTTCTCTATTTACATATTTTTATGTCAATCATAGGTCATATTTGCTACCGATGACTATTATAGGCTATTTTTGAAAATGTCATTTAATATATCATGGTTAAATTTAATCGTGATAAGACAAGTTAATAACATTTTTTTTCCAAATATTAATTTTACCTAGGATATATATATATAGGGAGTGGTGAAGGACTACTCCGAAAAAATGAAAACTCACTACTTTTACAGAAAATTCACTCCACAAGAGTGGATTTGAAGTACTGGTAATTAAATTTTTTCATTAATTCATTCATTCATTCATCTTTTTTATTTCGGAATTTCATGTCTATATATAACATCAAATAACAAGAACAAAAAAGCAAAGAGTAGGCCTTGGCCTAACAAATAATGGCCTAAGTATCAAAATTAAAGAAAAAAATATAATATCTACTAAAAGATCCAGTATGGTAATTTAATGTAGAATGATGATAAATAATATTATACTTTAATATTATTATATAATAATTTGATAAGTTACTGCTTAAGAGTGGTCTCTCAGGTAACTCTCTTCTACGTTCACTCCAAAAGTGAATTTTCACTCCATTAAGAGAACAAACAACAATTTGGCCATTATTGATATCATACTCAATTTTAATTGATTTGTTTATTTATTTGAACAACGTATACAACATTTAGTGGGCATGACTAGACCTACTACATTATCAATCATATGGTTGTAAAATTTTTAACATTAAAATATTCGCGTAACTTAATTATAAGGCAATACCATGGTTTGTAATAGAGTTATTATTATGTAGGCCTATATTATGTTAATTATGAAACAAATATAAACCACACGGGCTCTGATTAGCGCTATTTGATTTTATGCGTCATCATCAACTTTATTTATTTATAATTTTAATTGACCACATTTATAAACTTATTTTAAGTTCCAATCCCTAATTAGTTTATTCTGTTAGTTGAAATTTACATTTACCGTAGGCCTATATGTAGAAAAGTTAAAACAAACAACAATATTAATTTTAATTGAATTAATAAAGCCTATAGGACATTTGTCATCAAACTATTCTAACGATTGATGTATAAATTAATCATACAGAAAAAGGCCTAATGGAATCACCGTAAAAAGTAGAGTAGGATGCATTAACAATTTTTATTTTGATTCTAACTACCATTTTACCGGTACAAATACGAAAATCATAGCCTTGGGCTAGACCTATTTTGTGAAAGGTTTTTGAGCAGGAGGCAATGGATCGACTTTCCGGGTTTTTGTGACTGGTTGACCTTTCTTGTTAAAGACTTAAGTTACGGCTTATAGTAGATTGTTCCGATCTATTAGAGAAAACAAAAGAAAATGGATACTGAAAACTACTTAAAGAACATAATAGAACAATCATATTGGCATCAAACCCTATACAACGAGCATACACCTAAAACACTCTAAAATGATTTTTAATTTTCCGGTTGTTATTTTCTTACATTTTAGCCCTGCAGGGGCATAATATCATTTTCTTAATTCTATCGTGTAATAAACTTAACGCTAATGTTAGTATCATATACAATAAACGTTAACTTTGACAGTTTAGTTGGTGCTAAACATGTGCGGCGTTTTGTAAGTGATTGCTGGAAGCAATCAATCAAGACCCATACGTTCATTTTTATATAACCTGTATACACCAGTTAACTTTAATTTCCGCTTACTTAATTTAATTGTGTGAACTTGACTGCTATTGAATTATTAGCCCATTATGTTTACTGGCTGATGTTCGCGTATGTTTGATGACAATACGCCACTCTGCGATTTAAATGGCATATGCTATTTTAGTAATTATGGCACGCCAGAGCGGTCACATCAAGTTTACATAACTGACAATATCTATATTGGTAAATAAATAAATAATTCACTTACTCATAATTTACTTATATTCCATAGACCATGACTAACATTTTTCATCATAAAATCTATATTGTTACTGTAATTGTGTGATTATGACTTCGACATGATTGTTAAACAACTTGATCACATAATACTGTGTTCCTTGATACAATGACTTTTTAATCCCTATAAAATTCAATAAGTACAATTTTAAATACAGTAATTGTGAATTAAAACAAATGAGGTTTTCGTTGGCCTGATTTACTCATACTTTTTACAGACTTGACACAAAAATAATATTCTTGCAGTAGTACCTTCAGGTAAAACCTGTCAATCCGTACCAATAATATAAATAACCGAAATTAAACTTTTTACTACAGACGAAAATAATAACAAAAGAATGTTGTCATCGAATAATTAATGAAAAACTACACGAGACAGATTTAGTACGGCAACTTCACTGATGTCTTAATTTTTAATATTGTACTTATTGTACGGAACAATAATTTCATACAAACTACTAATAGCGTAATACGTAATAACGTAAAGTGTATCGAATTTGGTAATACGGGTATGGAACAGGGACGATTGATAATCCAAACAATTAAATTGAATAAATCTCCTTCCAAAATATAAATAGTATATATTTTATTCATTTATACTAAAAGAGTTACATTTACGTTTATTCAACAGATCTACCTGTACCAAATCAGTTAAGTATGATGCCTAGCTCCCTTCCTGGTTCTGATATTGGTATATTCTCAACAACCTGGATAAAAGAAGGCACGGAGATGGGTCCATTCACTGGCAAGATAGTATTGCCTGATGAAATTAACTTTTTGCAAGATAACAAGTTCGCCTGGGAGGTGTATGATGGTGACGGTAACTTTACGCATTTCCTAGACGCGTCCGACGAAAGTTACGAGACGTGGATGTGTCACGTAAACTGCGCGCGTAATGAGAGCGAACAGAACTTGGAGGTGTTTCAACTTGGAGCTGAAATATACTACAGAGCTTTAAAAGTAAGTTTATTGTGAATATACTCACAATCCATTTTTTAAATTTCTTTAATTATTTTTAAATTTAAAACATATTTATACAGGATAACATAAATTAGAAAGTAAGATGTTAAATTCTGGTTTTCAATATGGTCTTGTCAAAGAAAATATAAAACTCTTATCTACATACAGACAAAAAAAAAACACGTAACTACAAAACAGATATTAGAGTCAGTTTAAAATATAAAAAAAAATAAAAAGTGTAATTTATAAAAAAAAAAAAAAACGTTTCTTATAATGAAAACTATAATATAAAGAAGGACATTATTAGATCTGTAATCTGTATTTTATTCCAAGCCATTCAAATTTATTATAATGAATGAGAATATTATAAACAATAATATTAATATTTTAAACAATAATATTAGTTACCGCATGGAGAAATGAAGAATACGATTTCAATCGTACATCATAAGTTAAGTTTATAATGATGCAAACAAAATCAGTTTCATACATGTTTTCTTGTGAAGTTATGAAAAATCAAAATTTCGAACATTTAAATTGTAAGTTTTGACAAAACTGCATTTGGATATTGCTTATCAATATACATTGACTAACGCGTCATTTGCATTTGTATTTTTAATAATGTAAAATCATATTGAAAAATGTTAATGTATTCTGAAAGTTGAATTTTAACTGTATGTTTTAAAAATAAAATAAAATAAAACAAAATACGCCTTGTTTATTTTCTGCCTACTGTAGAAAACTAGCTTTAAATGTAAAATAAAAATTAGTGGGAATATTTCCGTCTTATGTTTCTTATATAGTGCACAATTACAAATATTAATTAAACCGAGAGACCACTCGATAACTATTTTCTTTAAAAAAACATGCAACGGACACCAGACTGTTGATAACCCAGTCAGCGTATATACATGACTGCATACCTTTATTCTTTATAGGTCTACTCTAAAACCTACTTGGCATATTTCTTTATTCTTTTTAGGCAATTCCGCCGAACCAAGAGTTGCTTGTATACTATGGTAACTTTTACCAAACTTTCCTCGGCATTCCATTGTCACCTTCAACGGACGAACGAAAACAAACAAACGGTAATTATTTATAGTCGCCTTTCAATTAAGTTTATTTGTATTTGTCTTAAAGCCCGTTTTCCTGTCGATCGTTGAGTTGCGGCGAGTTGCGTTGAGTTGAAAATCGTTAAAGTTGAGATAGGTTCAACTTCAA
>JAOTQE010018075.1:0-10770 GCA_025631205.1 Nesometra sesokonis | reverse complement strand
TTCCGCAATTATTCGTCCCGGAACGCACAATTGCGGGACCATTCCGCAATTGTGTTGGCAGTGTAAAAGGGGTATAACACTGCCTTTCAGTGAGTTTAATTTCTGGTAGCATTCTTTTGTTATTCATAAAGGAAATTGATAATGAAGTTTTTAATATACCTGATGAGAAATATAAATATGTGATTAATATAAAGTCAAATACATTCGTAGACACTTTATAATTTTATGTCGATCAATAAGAGACAAATACTTTCTCATTATTTATTTCCTTGCGCTAATGAGGAAATCTTTACTACTACTGCCTGTAATTAAATTAATTCACCTGCCGTACTGCAACAAGAAATTATTGAAAATAACTATTCAACCTCTACTATAGAAATTACTGAAATAACGAAAGTAGACTTAGAATGTTTCATCAAGCTTAATGTGAAATAGAGACTTGGAGAAGCTCTAGTGAAGTTCATATTAACAAGTGCATTTATTGAAAATTTACTTTGATGTGTATCATTGCTTTTGTTGCCATTGTTGACATCACTGGTGTAATTTTTGCGCTGCTGTTGTTGTCATAATTGAGAAACATTCTATTCTAAAGCTGAAGGTAACAGTTGCATTTGTTTAAATATAACTTGGCATTAGAGCAGTGTTTTTGTTGCTTTTACTGTCACTATTGCTATGTTGCATTTTTTACACTGCTGTTTTCTGTTGTTGTCATCACTCGGAAACATTCCTTTTTGAACTCCAATGCTGAAAATTTACTCGGTATTGGAGCAGCTGTTGTTGCTGTTTGTAATTCTGAGACATGCTGTTGTGAAGTCCAAGATAACAATTGTATTTGTTGAATATTTACTTGAAACTGGAGCAATGTTTTGTTGCCAGTTTTATCACTGTTTTTGTATTTATTGTACTGCAGTTGTTACTGTTTCGTGTTGTCATAATTGAGAAACATTGTTGTAAAATCCAAGGGAACAACTGAATTGTTGAATATTCACTTGTCATCAGAGCCGTGCTTTGTTAATTTTGTTGACACTGTTGTTTTATTTGTTGCACTGCTACTATTGCCGTGTTTCCTGTTGTTGTCATAATTGAGAAACATTGTTGTGAAGTCCAAGGTAACAACTGAATTGTTGAACATTTACTTGTCCTTGGAGCAGTGCTTTGTTAAATTTGTTGTCACTTTTGTTTTATTTGTTGCACTGCTACTGTTGCCGTGTTTCCTGTTGTCGTAATTGAGAAAAATTGTTTAGTTTTCATGGTTGTGCTTTTGCTGTTTTGCAAAAAGATATTAGTTTGTTTAATGGAGGAAGGAGTCTATGGGCTTTTCAGACTGTCTGTCTGTCTTTTTGTTCCTTGATTGTGTGATGTTGGTAGCATATTACCCTAGTTTTATGATAATTTAAGAAAATCCTTAAAAAGTGTTATTATTGTGTATAATATTATTATTGTTTTTGTTACTGGTTTTCAGAATATTATTTTCTTGCATATCGAGCGCATTTGTTTCATTTTTTAAATTGTTAGACCAACATTTTTTATTTGTTAAAAAATTTAAATGCATACCTGACTTTGGTGAATTTTTCTTGTAGATTACATGCTAGAGAAGATGCACAACATCGGGTTAATATTGTTGGACTTAAAGAAGTACAAGTTTTGTCAGCTGATGCTTTGCTTCAGGTATAAACAGGGAGTGTTTTATTGGTTACGATCTTATTTTTTTATCACGATGTGTAGGGTTTGTGTGCTGGTCCACCCACTACCTACTGAAAGCGCCGGGAGTCTTCTGATTTTTTGAGTCATCTCCCACCCTCCTGAAAAAAAAAAAAATTTTCTCCTGAAAGTTTTAAGTGTCTCCCAAAAATATTCAGAATGAGTCTTTGGCTTAGCCTAGGACCAAAATCGGTTGTCCTTAAAAAAATACCAGCTCATGCTCAGTGTTAACTACAATTTATATACAATAATATAGATATTTTTACATATTGTTATGTACTTTTTCTGTGTTCTGTTTTTTATTCTGATGCATCCCACATTTACATTTATAAAAATTTGATCGACAAAGCAGCCAACATAAAATCTCCTGATTTTTCATTTCTCAAACTTGGGACCTCTGTACCTGTGTACCTCTGCACGTATGTGTATTGTACTTAAGTACTTGCTGTGGTTCTTAGGGGTGTAGAATGTCATGTAGGTATGTGTAAAACACCTAGGCCATAGTTCATTTAGACTTTTGTATAGGGCACTTATATAGATCATAAAGATGCATTACTCTGTTATAAATCTACAGTATATATTTTGAATAATTATTCATTAGCCAACAAAGACAGAAAAGCAAGTTAAACTTGCAAAGCCAAATCCAAAGTGCCAATCAACCAAAATGTGACTTCAAGTAAACATTTTTTCTACTAACGAACCTTAATAATGGTTTATTTGAATTAAGACAAATGTTTATATGATTTCGTATTTTGTTATAAGATGCTATTGATTAAAATAAATGTTTTTCAATCAAAATATATGTCTTAGAGATTGTTAATAAATGGAAAACATCAAACAGGAATGAAAAATAATTTTGACTTAGAAATATTTTGACTTAGGTAAGGTCTACTTAGGAATGTTAGACTGTACTAGACTAAAGCTTTCAAAACAAGTGAAGTGTTAAACATCATCAGAGCCATCAAGCTTATGAAAACTTGTTTTATTTACTAGGTTGTTGAACACGGAAATAGAATAAGAAGTAAGGGTTGTTCAGGTGTGAATACTTCATCATCAAGATCTCATGCTGTATTGCAGATAGAACTCAAAGATCCAAGTAAACGCCCAATTGGAAGGTAAGTTCTACATTTATTTGTTATAGCTGATCTTGAACCTGCTTTCCTGTCGATAGATATTGCAAAACTGCCGATCTGAAATGGCGTTTTTAACTGTTATTAAAAATTAATGGTATACTGGACCTCTACATTTCCACTATCTGTACACAACAAAATTTGTATTCAAAAACCAAATTGAAGCTTATAATATTTTCTATCAGAATATAACAAAAACTCAATTTTGCTTTTTGTACAACATGACTCATGTTGTGGTGACACCTCACAGTTGACCCCAAACTAAATAGTACATCCCCGTAACAGATTATCGACATGTGGATGACACTAAAAAAAACAAGGCTCTGTATTGGCCCTATTATCATGTCTTGCTACGGCTACACTATATCTATTGTATTGTAGTATTGTATTAAACTTAAATTCTGTGGCATTGTTGACTTAATGTCCGCTCAATTAACCACACCAACACAAATCATAAACATGAGTGCATTTCTATTATAAACTTTGGCAAGGGGAAAGGTGTGTTAAACATTTTAAATTAGACTTATCTTATTCTTATCTGTGTGAAGAACTAAGTAAGTCAAACCACAGTGTAAAGAAATATATTTGCACATTTCTTACTCTTTTATCAGGATCCTAATCCAGAGGTGGTGGAACAGGTAAAGCAGGTAGTAGCTGCCGTACCCATGTTTTACTGTGATATTTTTTACAAATTTACCAATAATATTTATTTAGAATGATCGTGATGACAGTCAGTCATTGTCATTTGTCTGTATTATTCAGTGTGATTGAATTAATATATAGCCCCTTTCTCTCTCAGAAAATAACACTATGTTACCATAACCATGCCGGCATTATTACCAGTCTAAACCTTTTCAAAAAAAAGGTCAAATTTTGGTAATGTTAAAGGGCCCAGTAGAAGGTGTAAAATTGGCAGTCTTAATTATAGGAGGTACTGTTTTTACCAATACTTCCAACTTTGACCTTTGTTTAGTTCTGCTTCACCGCATTAGCCGGCATTATACAGTAGACCCTTTCACACACATCCGACCTAAACCAGTAACGGCAATATAACGGTAATGTGTCTAGGGTCTGATGAATGCTGGCATTGTACCGGCATTGAAGGGAAAGTATTCTTATTTTCTGTGACGGTTTTTGTCATTAACTATTATGTAATCAAGAAAATATAACATATACTTCAAGTAATTAGATACGTGCCTTTGTAGCGGAAATCAATATTTCAACATAAATTATGTTATTATCGAAAATGTTCCTGATAATTTATGTTATATTGAATCCTTTCACGATGGCGTGTAACTCATTGCTTGGAGTATGTATTATACTTTCTTTTTGAAGTTGATTATTAGTCCTTTTGATTCCTGATTATTGAACCCTGTCATGATGGCATGTATCTCATTGCTTGGAGTATGTATTATACTTTCTTACTTGAAGTTGATTATTGGATCTTTTGATTTCTTTTGATGAGATAATCTTTGTTGAAATATTGAATCCTGTCAAAATGGCAAGTATCTCATTGTTTGGAGTATGTATTATACTTTCTTACTTTAAGTTGATTAGTGGACCTTTTGTATTATATAATCATTATTATTTGTTTCTTTATGTAGGTTATCTTTCATTGACCTGGCAGGAAGTGAAAGAGCTTGTGACACAGTGGATCCTGACAAGCTTACAAGAATAGAAGGTGCTGAAATTAACACCAGTCTTCTAGCGGTAATAATTATTGTTTTATTTTTAAAAATGTAATAATATGAGGCATGTCATGGCAAAACCATCAAGTTGTCGCAAAATTAAAAATGGAGTTAATATTGAAACCAAATTACACTTTTAGTAAGCTTTAAAAAGAGGGGTCAATTATCAAAATCGGACATCCATAACCAAATTATGTAACAAAACAGACAACAATTTCCTTTGTATTTGTTTATATTTCCTGTTTTCCTCAATAACCTCCTTTACGACAACTTGATGGTTTTTTTTTTTACATTTTAAAAAGAGTGTCTAGGATACCTAGAACAAGAAACAAAGATCTAAAAATTAATATTGTTTAACAAAGTTTTCTATATTTAAGATTTAAGAAACTAGAAATCTATCCTCATGTATACATGTCCCTTCATAGTTAAATTTAGTTTGTACTTTCTACCTTGCCATTGTACACACATTACAGTTACATATGCAGGGAAAGAAGTTGTGATCGTCCTAGTATCAGTTGGATCAACAGGATTAGGTCTTTAGTTCGGCAACCTTTATCCAAGGTGTATGAACCACCTGCGGACCAACATAGATGGCGTGTCATCACAGAAGTCATAAACTGTCAGATGTAATCGAACTATACCAAAAATTTCCATTTAGCATAAAGTTTGGCTTTCTTAATGTTAAATTTTGGAAGAGTTAACTGTATTTGGAAACACAAATACATACCTGCCAACATTTGTAATATTAAAAGCGGTAGGCTGCCTTAGGTTTTCTGTCGTTCCCTTGGAGAATTAACACCGCACCCCAGAATATAGATTTTTCAGTGGGCAAATAAAAAAATAAAGTCATTTCTCTCCTTTGTCCTTTCTTGGAGGCTATGAGGTCTAGATTCACCCTTTGCACAATTATTTGTATTTTATCACGTTTTTGTAGTTTTTATGTAGTTTCCAAGTACACTTTTTGGTACATTTTTTTTTAAAAGTAGTAGGAATACACTGTAAATGCAATATGTGTTAGGTAGGGTAAAAAGCGGTAGCCTACCGCCTAAATCAGTAGGTCGCAGGTATGCAAATACTATACAACCAGGGATGTGGCTAGAAAAATCCAAGAGTGATGCAAACATTAAGGGTCAGTTATCAAAATTATTGGAAACATGTTTAAAAGGTTAAGAAGGGTGTAAAGGTAAAATGAGACTGATGGGAAAGTCTTATAGGAAGCTTTAGAGTTGATAGAAATTTGGTAGTTGGGGCCTATCCACTTGTGCCCAGCATAACTGTACAATGTACAAGTAAGTTTACTCACATGTCAATTTTTTAGCTTTTATGGATTTGAGTCGTGACACGGCAAAACCACCAAGTTGTAAATTGGAAATTGAGATATTGTTAAAACCATATTATACTTTTCGCAAGCATTAAAATGAGGGTCAATTATCAACATTGGACATCTATAACTGAAGTTATTGGACAAAATATACACAAATTTCCTTTGTATTTGTTTATATTTCCTTTTGTTTCTTTGTTTATTTCTCCTGTGCGACAACTTGGTGGGTCTGCCATGACTTGCCTCATTTGTAATTATTTCTTGGTCTCTTTTAGTTAAAAGAGTGCATACGAGCATTAGACCAGGATCAAAAGCACACGCCATTCCGTCAGAGTAAGCTAACACAAGTTCTCAAGGATTCGTTTATTGGTAATTCTCGGACATGCATGATCGCAAACGTCAGCCCAAATATCGGTTCTACTGAACACACTCTCAATACTCTCAGATATGCTGACAGGTAAATATTAACATCTAAATTCTACAGCATTTACTGCCACAGCCCTTTTATTGTTTCTGTGAGACATAATAGATAATTATATGAATTTGAATGCTTTTGAAGGGATACTGAAAAATATTGTACAAGCTGTGGCAAAATATTGATCAAGTCAAAGATGAATTCAATATTTTGCCTCAGTGAGTACAATATTTTCCAGTATCTCCCAAAAGTAGACTTATTATTCAAGTAGTTTACTTACAAGTCCTGATTTGTCAGGGCTAGGCCTCCGCCTAGCCTAGGCCCAGCCCTGATAAATGTCTTCAAAATTATGATCCATATTCTCCTTTCCCAGATATTCACAACACCGAATAAATCAAATCAAATTTTTAGATACGCAAATACAGTACTTCATTTTTTACATACACTCTCACATAGACTTGTATTTTGTTTTTAGAGTGAAAGAGTTAAGGAAAGAGCCTCAACCCAGAAGTGGAAGTACACCAAAGACAAGGCTTAAATTACATCCACCGACACCAACCACATTCTCACCAGGAACAACATCAACCCCAATGAAGAGTACTAAGAAATTAACGATGCCTAAATCACAGCAAGCCGTCACAAAACAAATTAACCATGTTCTTAATGATCCTTCATATGGAAAGAAAGATACGCCAATGAAATATTATTCAACACCGCACAGAAATAGTGTAGCTACCCATGGGCAATCTCAGTTACATTCAAAAAGAAATCACCAAAGAAACCTTAAAAGTTCTCCAGATTCCTCTAGGGAAATTCTTAACACACCAGTTTCTAGAGGAAAGGAAGTGTTACAGAAGAGTTACAGTGTTGGCACTGATAGAGAACATCAAGGCACCAGAGATCTTTCAATGCAAAGTGTTAACTTGCCAATATGGCAACCAATAGTGACAGAGGAAGTTGTCAGGACGCCAAACAAAAGAAACAAAGCCTGGGATGTTGAAAATGATCGATATGTTCTCAAATCAAATGAAAACAAAATTGATGATGTTAAAGTAGATGATGCAATAACTCATAAGAAGTCACCAGAACAATCATACGTTGAAGAAAAACCAAAACAATTGTCTCCAACTAAACCAATGTCTGTTGATAATAAGTGGTATGTACGAAATAATTCTAGTGAAATAAAAGAGGTTATGTCGCCTTCTGGTAGATCTGCTAAACATGAAACAAAAAGTACTGAAGAGCTGCTTGCAGTGATAGAGGAAGCTTTGAGGAACTCTGTGATCAAGCTCAGCCCAGAGGAAAAAGATCAGTTATATTCAGCAAGATTGGAAAACAATGGAAATGGAGAATTGATTAAGGATAGTAGAACAAATGTTGAAAATAATGGTAATGATATATTACTGACTTCCCCAATAGTTCAAAAACAAAAAAACTTGATGTCACTTGGAGAAGTGGTACAGTCCAGCTTTGATTCTGTTAGTACAGACTCTCTTAACAGACATCCAATCAAAGCAATATCACATGATGTTAATGCAAATGGACTGGATGTATTAAACTCGAATTGTTCAGAAGATAGAAGAGTGAAACTGGATCGTTCACTATCTTATACAGAAGCATCATCTGACAAATTTAGGAATTTGCGAAACTTTCATGCAAGTAAGAAAGATTTTGGTAAGGTTCCATCTGCGAGATCAGTTCTAAAAGAGCAAGCAAATGATCAAAATATACCAGAAGGTACTTCTTTAGAAAAAAGGAATTCTGACAAACATCAACAACCAACTCGTACAAATACCTTTCCTACTGCAAGTGATTATAGAACTTTAAGAATGGGAACATTGTCTGCAAGGAAATTAGACTTTGCTATGGAAGTTCTAACAAAAGTTATGAATCCAGTTAAAAAGGAATCTGTAAAGATGACAACTTTTGCAGAACAACGTACAAAATCTAGCCATATGAAAAATTTTCCGACATCAATTTCTGAAACTAGAGAAAATTCAAAACCATTAGAATGTAATGAAAATTCTACAAAGACTGAAGAAAAAATTAAATCACTAAAGTCAACAATGAAGGAAGATGAAAGCATTCCATCAAGACAAACACCATCAGAAGCAAATGTAGGTGAGAAAGAATTAGGTTCTAAACCCTCTAATTTGAATGAGAATGCATCACTACCAACTAATATTGCACAGTCTATACGATCTTCTGGATATGAAACCAATGATAGCAGATTTAGCCCTCATAAACAACCACTACCCATGTATCAATCCACACCAATAATAAAGGAATGTCTACCAAGTAATGCCTATCACCATCTAATGGGACCAGCTCTCAATTCACCAGTAGTCCAGGAGAGAGTTACCATGGAGGAACTCTCAATGTCATCTGGATTTGCTAATCAAATAAAAAAGACAAATGGATCTGCAGCCCTTGATCCAGATGTGAGAATGGACGCTGTAGAATTCTGCAAGCAGGGTCTACCTAGTGATACTCATGGCTGTGCAGGAAATCCTACAGAATCTAAAGACAGAGTTTGTAAGATTGATTCTTCTAGTAGTATTAAATCTCACCTACCGGTGGCTCGACAGTTCTTGAAAGGAACAGCAGAGACCTCCAGTACACCACGGAACACTAAACATTTGAGATCAAAATCAGCAATAGAAAAGGCACAGTAAGTAAAAATGTTTATATTTTTTGTTGAGAAGTTTTTAGTTAATTTCTGATAGGGTTAATCCAATGTTCTTTGATCTACTTGTTTGTCTGTGTGTTAAGATACCAAAGCCAAAACCAGAGATAAATAAGTGCTTAGTCAAACCTAATTTGGGTTTTGTAGTGAACTAATTAATCATATGTTTTTAAAAAACCACAATGTTTTGAGGAATGTTGTGAATTTTAGACAAAGCAAGAACCTTTTCTGTCACATGTCCCTGAATAGTCTATATTGCACTTTCTGTAATATCTTTTTAAATTCCTGGTCTTGCTAACTTCTTTTTTTATTTCGTGTCACATCCAACAGCAAGTTAACTCACCACTTACAGGATGAGAACTACGCCAAGCTTTCTAAACCAAGTCTCATTATGAGGCTTAGGGAGTGGCGTTGTTATGCCGTGGGAACCAACCTAGCGTTCAGCCAGTTTTGAACCCAGTACCTCGGGATTGGAAGGCGAGCATGCTAACCACCAAGCTACAATGCCACTCCAACTTAAAAATCTTGTCCTAGAGTAGCGGTTGGTGTTTAATGAAGAAATGAAGATATATCTACAATATTACCTATACTTTTTTTCTGCAGGAACTTGCTGTTTTTGACTCATGCACAACAACTTCAGGAAATAAGAAGTATCTGTGAGAGAGAAATGGATTTGTTAAATGAAGTAAAAAATGGAAAGAAGGTATGGTAAATTAAAACCACATGCGAATTTAAATGGCTAAATAACTGTACAATAACTTTATTGACTTCCTGTAACTCATTGAGTTCAAGATTTTATTACTGTATTTATTTTTAAAGCCCTTCTCCTCAAAGGGCATCTGATATCATTCAACCTAATTTTTCTAAGAAGTCTTGAATATCTAGCTAAGAGTCTACTTTCTCATTCTGTTCATCTTTACCTAAGCCTTATAGAAATCTTTCTGTTTCCTGGTCTTCAGTTCCCCTATGAAACACATTCCCAATAAACATGATACAGGCAACACCTTCATCAGTGCATTTAAACCCTTCTAAAAACCCACCTTTTCCCAGGGGCGGATTTGGGGGGGGGGGGGGGGGGCAGCTGGCGCGTGCCCCACTATTATCGTCAAAACATAGTTGCCGCCTCCCCCTTGTATTAGGTGCACCGGGTCCAAAATAATAGGGTACGAGGGCACAAAAATGGTGAAATAACCTTTTTTTTTTCCCTCGTCAAAACAAAACTGGCAACCACGCCCACCCGGACCTGAAAAAGTGCGGCCGCTATCTTATGCATTGTTTTTTAAAACTTTGTTTTTTCATGATTTTACTGACAAATGACGAATTGTGTCTACAGTATTTTGTTAATAAAATGATGAAAATTATTCAATTTTTCGATATTTTTTATTAATCGTATGCATCTGCATCATGAGTCAATGTAAAAACAGCATCAAATAAGAATTTGTCATAGAGAATCTGGCTTTTGACAGATTTGATTAAAAAAAAAAGCCCAAAATGGCTTGAATTGTCACAACTAAGCAAGTTACCAATTTTCCCCTCCCATCCTAGACCAACATATTGCCCACCCCCCTCACAGGGGCGGATCCAGGAACCGCCGAAAGGTGGGGTGGCGCACTTTTAAATTCCGGGTGGGCGTGGTTCTTAGGTTTTTCCTGACGAGCAAAAAAAAAATGGTCCCGTATTTAGTCGTATTTTGGGTTTTTAGACGCGGAAAGCGTCTCTATAAACAGCTTTTCAAAAAATGTCTGTCGGTCGGTCTGTCTGTCTGTCTGTCTGTCGTGTCACGCACGTTTGTGGCTATTTGCGTTGTGTTCTTTCTCTATATAATTTCC
>JAOTQE010018053.1:0-10770 GCA_025631205.1 Nesometra sesokonis | reverse complement strand
AATAACAATAATAACAATAATAATAACAATAATAACAATAATAATAACAATAATAACAATAATAATAACAATAATAATAATAATAACAATAATAATAATAATAACAATAATATCAATAATAACAATAATAATAATAATAATAATAATAATAATAATAACAATAATAATAATAACAATAATAATAATAATAACAATAATAACAATAATAACAATAATAACAATAATAATAACAATAACAATAATAATAACAATAATAATAATAATAACAATAATAATAATAATAACAATAATAATAATAATAACAATAATAACAATAATAATAATAATAATAATAATAATAACAACAATAATAATAACAAAGGCAAACAGAAAAGCTGAGGAGCAGACAGATTGCTTGTGGGCATAGCAAAGGTACTGTCTTGTGAATGTAATGCAGACCAATAGGAGACTTTAATATCATTATACCTTTACTGAATATTTATTATTTTAATAATTTACTTTTTTATCAAATTAAAGCTTTGCTCTGTTAGTATTTTAAGTTATACCTTTTTAGTCTTTTTTTTGCTTAGATCGAAATCGGAGAAAATGTAGAGCACCACTGGTGGTGGGGAATTTCTCGCGCATCGGTGCCAAAAGAAGTTGGCAGGTATACAACAAGCATCTAGGTCTACAGAAAAAAAACAATCCTCGGAATTGCCGCAAAAAAAATAGAAATGAAATGACTAAAGTATGACTGACTAAAGTGGTGATGCATATGATTGCATAATTCAGTAACTTGACGAGTGATGGTGTTTTACAAGTTAATCAACTGATCCTTAACCGACTCAGAAACAGACTTCACTAAGATTAGCTAAAATCCGACAACTCGCTCAATTATTATAATCATTTGTAATGTTTATACACGGTATGTCGTTATTTAAACCAATCAGTACATGAAATAAGCCGGTGGCTGGTTCGCCGATTAGGATGCACTGGACTAGAAATATTTAAAAAAATTATGATACTAAGGATTACAATAATTTGATTCTAGCTAACATACAAAATTATAACTTTAATATTATTGTTTATAAAATTTTAACATATAATGATACTTTTACTAGACAATATCCACTCAACTGAGTTTAAAATATATAATAAACAAAATAAATAATTGTAAACTGACAATGAAAAGAAATATGAACAAATGAAAATTAACTAAAATAAAAAAAAAGTGATTCCAAAATCTTCTTAGTAAAATATTATTTTAACTATTCACTTTTGACATAGGTTTGTATTGTTATAGGTGTTTTCAATTCTGAAAAAATGGGTCTAGCATGTTTCTTACTAACTGTATTTTGATTGGTTCATTAGCATTTTTTTCATTACTGTAGATCCCTTTATTTTCGCGGCCCTAAAAGTTAGCGATTTTACGATTTCTAACATTTCGCGACTTTTATTTTCGCAATGTGACGTTTTCAAAACACACTATTTTCGCGATTCTTACCTGTTATTACGCTAGACATAAATCAGTTATTTGTTTGGAAACTATTTTTTAGTTGAGAACCATAATGTTAGTTTTATAACTAGAGTGCTTGTCCGTGATACACAATGTTTAGTAGGCCCCCGATTTAGCTACCTCAAATATCGCGAGGTATCAGTATCAGGCTATCATAGCGAAAGATCATAAGCCGACTCTGGTTCCTAGGTCTAGCTAGTAGAGGCTAGGCCTAAGCCGTTTTCAGTTGACAATTTCCACAATTTTATTCATCCATTGCCACGTAGATTTACTGCCGTCCACTACGATTGTTTATTGACCAATGATAGAAAATGCCGTTTCTTTGCCTTCAAACTACGATTTTTTAACCAACGAATAGGGTGATTTTGAAACCGAAATTATTACGATATTTACATTTACAACATATCTATCTTGGAATAGTGCCAAAATTATTATTTTCACAAAATAAAATTATCTTTAGACGACCTTTTCAGACTGACTAGGCATAACCCCAGGCTAGGCCTGTATCAGCCTACGCGCGCAACCTCGACCTACACATAATTCCGATATTTTTCTTTGCGATTTTCGCGATCGTCAAGTCATCACGAAATTCGCGAAAATTAAGGGCGCGCGAACATAAAGGGATCTACAGTATATGTTGGTTTATTATCTTATATTATCCTTCATGCATCAATTTGTTTTTTTTTTTTCCAAAGAAATAAATCAATTAAAATGTCCATAAAACATCCATAGAAACAATATTCCATATCACAGGTAGATAACATCGTAAATTATTCGCAATGGTTTTCTACTTAAAAACGCCTAATAAATGGATGATTAATTAAGAATGGCACTCAGCACAAGATGAACAAGTACTGGAAATCAGTCATAATAAGGCTATAAGCAATTATTTTTTTGTCATATTTATCAAAATTAGAACTACTTGTATTATCTGTTTTGCTCCATGGGCCCAGTACTAACGGCCTAAAAAAATACTGCTGAATAGCGTGGGTCCACTACTACTACCATACCAATGATAAATCATTCTTTAATAATATTTGTTTATACTACACATGCCCTCTCTAGTTTCCAAATCAACTTTCAAATATTTGCAATATTTCTCACAATAGATCTCCTTCACTGTATGCACCCTCTATTTTCCACTGATTTTTTTTATATTCCATTTTTTTTACAATTTTATTGAAAAACATTCAATTGTCCATTTTGCTATAATATGGTAATCTAAACTTTAAAAAAAATTAGAATTTAATCTTAAAAATTCATAAAGCCTAAAGGACACTTTTCTATATGAAAACAGACCTAAAAAGTACATTACAATGAAATACTGTATACAGTAAGCACCATAGTACTTGAGTCATAATTAATTAAAATACTACATTTCTCAAAAATTTGACTTCAGACCTATTTTAGTGATTATCTCAATTTGATCTCACCTACGATTCAACTCATTTTGTGGAGAGACCTCACAAATATGGCTATCCACGAATATGGTTGTCTCGATATAGTTTAAGTTGATATTGGTACAGTACAATAATGAATGGGTTCAGGTACTGCTAAACTATGCTTTCTTCACACAATAAACCAAATGAAGCCTTCTTCCCATCTCATTATGGATTAGTTTATGGAACAGTAATAGTTTATTTCTCTCATAATAACTGGCATAGAAAAATGATAAAGAGATAACAGTGACAGATTAAATCTGAAAGAATCAGTAAATTAAAGAATTATTAGCTAGATATCACATTTTTCTAATCAAGGTATTGGGGATAGTTTCTGGTAACTCTAGTTTCTACCATGAAGCCACTTTTGTTGCTCCATGTTTAGACACATAAATGCCTACCAAATCTCACGCATAATGTACGAGTCTCACGCATTGGGACCTATTTTGGATGTCTCATGCACAGATAATTTTTCTCATGCACTAACAGAATTCTCATGCATAGTCAGTTATGCAAATAGGTTTTGTCACGCATGAGACAATACAGATCAAAATACAGTATAAGCAATCCCAAAAGCAGTAGTAATTTGGATGAAAACGAATCAAAAATGGGAAAAAGTGGGCAAACAGCGTTTTTTTTTTTTGCTTGTCAAATCGGAGAATATGTGGTCCAGCACCGCCAGCGGGAAATTTCTCACGGATTGGCGGCAAAACAAGTTGGTATACACATATAGTCAACAACTCCAAAACTCGACTGCATTTCAGACCATCAAGTTTGATAATTTTTTCTGGACAGTTCATTGTAGAAAGGATCTTTACCTTGATTTTATGATTTTGGGACTAAATATGAAGGTTCGGTTTAATGTGTAAATCCAGTTTTTCAATGGGTTGGTGTTGGAAAAGTTTACTGTACTAAGAAATACTAGAGTGTCTACATACTCAATGCATTAACTTTTTACTAATAAACTTCTTACAGTCGGCCTCTCATTTACACAACCCCTCAGTCTGGATGGTATTTGTCAATGAGAATATTCATAAATGAGAAGGTTTGTAAAGACTGATAAAAAGGCTTGCAAAATATTTAGGCATTTGTGTTTGTTTTGTTAAATGGTAGTAATGTTCTGTTTGAATGGAAAAATAAATATCATTGATAAATTATCAGACGATTAAATAATTAGTCATTATTTTAATGACATAATTAACTGAAAAGTGTTTGTAAAATAGGTTTATAAATGAGAAGTTTGTAAACGAGAAGGTAAAATGTACTTTACAGCGCCCTGTGTCTGGTGATGCCCATAGGCACTATGTCTAGTATGTTATAGAGCTACCAGCAACACCAGGATAATAGCTCATTTCAATAGTTTTCTGGGTCTCTTACATACAAGTTCATCCTTAGAACTAAAACATCTTACTGTTTCTATGCATAGCATTTTTGTTTTAAATGTGCGTCAGTGGGCGAGGAAAATTCAGTTTTGTTTATTTTATTTTTTAGTGCCCACCTGTTACTGTATTTTTAATTGAACTGAACTTTTTTTATTTCTTATTTAGGGATAAATTTTAAGTATTTCTTACAAGTTCCAGGGCAACTTTATGTCCATACAATTTTCTGGATAATTTTATGTACTTCGGCAAAAAAATTACGAAATAGAATTTTTTTTTTTTAAAAGGCCAACCCTGATTTAGAAATGTTGGTTTGGTCGGGCTTGGGATTCTTTCAGGCCTTATCGAAGAAGAAAAATCAATGGAGCAAACTGGCCGAAAGTAGTGCTGATTAAAATAGAATGTTTATAAATGAGAAGTTTGTAAATAAGAAAGTGAATGTACTTTACAGCACCCTGTGTCTGGTGGTGCCCAAAGGCACTATGTCTAGTATGTTATAGGAGCTACAGTACCAGCAACACCAGTGCTTATTTCAATAGTTTTCTGGGTCTATTACATACAGGTTCATCTTTAGACTTAAACATACAGTTTCAAGCATAGCATTTTTTTAATGTGGGTCAGTGGGCCAAGAAAATTCGGTTTGTTTAGTTTAATTTTTTTTAGTGGCCACCTGTTACTGTATTATCAATTAAACTCAACCGTTTTTATTTCTGATTTAGGAATAAATAAAAATATTTCTAAAAATTTCCAGGAAAACTTTATGTCCATACAATTTTCTAGATAATTTTATATACTTTGGCAAGAAATCAGGAACTATAAAAATTAAAAAAAAAAGGCCACCACTGATTTAGAAATTTTGGGTTGGTCTGTCTTGGGATTTTATTAGGCCTTACTGAAGAAGAAATGGAGCAAGCTAGCCGAAAATAGTGCTGTTGGTCATGGATTATGAATTTTTAGGTTAGTGATCAAAGTAAAATAACAGAATTTCAAACAACCAAGAACCACTGTTAGAAATTTTACAATAAATGATGATTTCAATACAAATAAACAATTCATTGAAAAACTTACCTACAGATTGAATACTAATTCTGGGTATCAAATTTAATTTAGTTCATTAGATTTTATGTTTATAATAGAAACCCAGACACAACTTACTAAAAAGTTAAAGAGTATCAAATCAAATGATCTTGAAAAAAGTAAGAGTACGGGGATGTGGTCAGGGTAAGGACAGAGTTATGGGTGTTAAGTTTAGGGTTGAGGTTAGGTTAGGGTTACGTCACTATTGAAGTTAACCACCCACCATGGTACTCTAAATTTTGCACTGTTTGGTATCAAACATGGACTTAAACTATTGTTATTGCTATTTTGGCAAGTGTAATATAGTCTATTTTGTGAATACTTACCTACATAAGACCGACATACAGTATATGCTTGTTCTCTCCGAACACGGAAAAACACCCCTCGAAAAGAATGCTTATGTAGGTAATTATCTCACTCATAGACTACCAACACCACTTCTGGTTTGTGTAATATACAGCACAAAGAATTATCATAAATTATAACATTTTGCAGATGCCTTATAACTAATATTGCTAAATACTGTACATTAACATGTTATGGAAAGTCAGTTCCAAATAAAAACTTATTTAAACATTAGAATATGCCATTCGAATAGTAACCATAATTTCTCTAGTAAATTTACAAACAAATGAAACATGGTGTTCATCTCGCACAATTACCAAACTGACAATATGACAAGCAAAATTTCACAATAAACTAGGATATTTTAACTTTAAGTCGCCAAAATCATGTAACAACATATAAACTTAACTCAGTGTTTAATTCAATATTGTACACAAAATTCTCCTCATAAGTTATACCCACTTTACTTAGGAGCCTCCGAAAATGGCATTACAATCTTATTGTAATAAAGGCCTGGTGAATAATACGAAGGAATACATGATATAAGTTAAGTAAATCAATCAAATCTTTCAGATTCAATCAAGTTATTTTTTAAATACTGTTAATTAAATAAGAAAAAATTAATAATATGAAGATCCAATCCAAAAATAAATATTTGACATAATAACTTTGAATTAAAAGTTAAAGCTAAGCATCTTTGACTAATGGCTAATATTTATTTCAACAAGTGTTTCAGTTAATTTTATATCTAAACAAAACTATTCTAAAAACATACAAATAAATTAAGTCGGGTTGTCCAGGCAGGCGTACATCCAAGGGGGCCCATGCGGAATGCGCCCCCCCCCCACCCCACCATTATCAACCAAAAAACTTTCTTATAGTAAAAATGTAAAGAGAAAAAAAAAGTGTCCCCGCATATTTTTGAGCTGGACTTTACAGTCCAAACTGCTTTATGGAAGGGGGAACCTCCACCACCCACCACCCAAACCCACCACCTGCCGCAGCCAGTCTTTCTGTGCCCTTTCAACTGTAAAATGGATCTGGCCTGTGCCCCCAAATTTGTGTCTGTCTCTTACTATATTTAAATTAATACACATTTTTAAAATTTCATAAATTTAATTTTTAGGATCGCTTAAAATAATTCTTACAATTTCAGTTATGTATTTCCTACAATTTTCTGAGTTAATTTAAGTATTTTCCCCAAGAAAAAGGCGAAATGTAAAAACTAAAAAAAGAAAGGCTAACCCAGGCTTTCAAAATTTTGGGTCGGTAGGGCTCGGCCAACACAAAGATCTATTTTAAGGCTTGACTTTCCGAAGATTGGTAGTAGGAGAGTTGACCGTGTAACATGAATACCTTGATGATAAAATATTAAAATGTCCGTAATCGTTTTCATTTTGAGACTACAATAATAGCAATCTATAGATCCATTACAAATATGGTCATCTCAAGGTCCAGGATGTGGTGGCTATAAGAATACAATTAAATAGGTAAACAAACATATTAGAAGATCCCTTGACTGTGGTGTAACCATTGTTACCAGGATTTCAACTAAGCAAGGAAAAAGAATTTAATACAACCAAGTCGGAAATCTATGCATAATCATGTCCATAAATTCCTTGGTAAATTTTTTTATTAGCTTTTTTATATAGGCGTGTTTAGTTTTTTACAAAAAAGGACATTTATTTAAGAAACATTAATCGACAAATAAGTTTTAAAAAAAACAATCATCATATTTCCTCAACATCAGAAATTAAGTTAATTATATAATAATAAAAATAATAATAAAGAAGACTTATAACATGCACAATTGCATCGAGGGAGCTCAAGGCACAAGGAATAACTATACATTTATATAATGTTAATATTAAATGTCTTCGAGGGGAAAAATATTGTTGAAGCTGTGGCAAAATATTGAATGAGTCAAAGACGAGTTCAATATTTTGCCACAGCAAGTACAATACTTTTTGGTATACCCAAATATAGACATTCAATATTAGAATTATTATTTAAACAGTTTGCTTGAAGTTAAATTTTGCTAGGGTCTAGCCTAGCATAGTCTTAGGTTAAAATTGCATAATTGAATAATAAATACAGTATAGTCGAGACCCATTTTCAATTGAGGCAGGATATGTTTTGTGTAAATTACCACAAAAAATGTTTGTAGTACTCCCATGTATGTAGTTGTTATTCAACATTTCAGTCAATGTACTTCAATCGTCCTCAGGAGTGAGAACTATCTCACTCTCTTCTCACTCCAGAAAAGATCAAAGTGCATTGATTGAAATGTGGAGTAGTTCAACAACTAGGCCTACATACTTGGCAGGGGCAGATGCCGACTTTTGGAAAAGGGGGTGGGGGAGGAAGAGGGGGTCGCTAGAGAGACAAAGTTTT
Source organism: Nesometra sesokonis (assembly GCA_025631205.1). Taxonomy (NCBI): domain Eukaryota; kingdom Metazoa; phylum Echinodermata; class Crinoidea; order Comatulida; family Antedonidae; genus Nesometra; species Nesometra sesokonis. The sequence goes on along the minus strand of JAOTQE010018053.1, from coordinate 2,641 downwards.
ATGCGGGTCCGGAAATTTTGGTCTTTGGATGTCCTGGAATGGTTTCAGGGGCATGTTAAGGGATCAATTCTTGCTGAAAAAAGTTTTATAGACAATGTTAATAATATTGATATATTTCACTTTCCGAAAGAGGGGGGGGGGGGAGGGCGGCGCGGCCTCCCCATAAATCCGCCACTGCTTGGAGTACCTCAAACCTTCAAATACTACTGTTGTCAATAAATGTTTTTTGAAACATAAACAATCATAAGTTAATATAAAACTTACACATTGGTCACATGAAATGTCATAAAAATAGCAATGATGGGCGTATTCTTCTTTTAGTAAACTGCATTGCTCATATCAAATTCCAATCTTCATCTATTAATTCAACTAATAAAATGATCCACTAATTATTACTATTAAAAATAATTTTATACCCTTGATTCTGAAAACATGGATTAAAATAGTATAGTAAGGGATTAAAGTAGATAGTATGATTTAGCTAGTTAAGTTAATTAATATAAAAAAACCAAGAGAGTGGTCATGAACGGAGTGCTATAAACTGATACTGTAGGTGTATAAAGCCTTTAGCAAATTTTAAATTTCTTTCAATATCCATCTTTAATATATTAATTTAACCAATAATGTTACACTGATTATTAATTATTAAAAATAATTCTATACACTTATATGATTCTGAAAACATAAGTTAGTCCTTTGATTATGTGCCATTCATAGAAGACTTTATTAGATGAATAAGACAACTGTGTTGTACTTTTCGATTATCTAGTCGTTGTCTGCAGACTATGTACACAGATCAATAATGTACACTTGAAACTGTTCTGTAGATAAACCTCAAAAGAATTAAACTTATCAATCAGTTGCAGTGTAAGGCCTTATTCCATGAGGTTGTTATTAACAGATACAATATTACTGTAATGTTTGTATAACCACCAAGATCCAGACACCAGTACAGTACCTGGCCGATTGTCCTACTCAGTGTTTTCCAGATGGTTTTAACCATCAAATTTACCAGTAAAAATTTTGTCTATTTAAAAATAATATTGATATAATTTTGAATCTCATATGTTTTACACCCCTTTATTCTTTAGTATTGCAGACAATACAGGAATGCTCATAGATTCATATTTTTGTAGGTATTAAGGGTAGAGCCAAACTAATCCAAAAGCCATGCCTGACAAGTCATGACTTTACTAGTATATATTTTTCAATTGTCCTAGCCATCCAAGAAAACGAAAACTCCAACACATCTAAATTCTGGATACTGTCGTTCAATGGCAATGCATACTGTAGCATTCTAAAGTATAATTGCTCATACAGTAAACCAAGAAACATATGCATATAATTCAATAAGACAGTTAATTATTTATACAATATTATTATATAATCACCAACATCCAGATACCAGTACAGTAACAGGCCAATAGGCCTACTGTCCTACTGTACTGTAACCATCCAAGAAAATAAAACTTCAGCACATCTACGTCATGGATACCATATCTATCGGTGGCAATGCATGACATCCTAGAGGAATGATATAATTACCCATAAACCAAGAAACATATGCATAATAACTCTTCTCACTAAAAATACTAGGGGTTCATTTTCCGACACTTTTAATTCCAACATGAAACAATAACTCGACTAAAAAGACATTTTCATTGAAGAACTTTAGTGTCATAGAATGAACATCCAGTTGGTAATATTTCAAATTTCTTGCAAAAACAATTTACGTATACAGCTTAGGAACCATGTCAAAATTATCCTGCTGCAGTTACTGCAGCAATTCAGTTTCAAAATGTTTAGTTCAGTAGGTGAAAAAGAATTAAAGTACTGTGTAAACAACATGTTGAGATAATGCCTTGTGCTTTATTGCAGTAATCCAAGAAAATGTAATAGTACTGGTACTGCAGTAACTGCAGTAGACTGAATTGAAATATATTACTGCAGTGACTGCAGTAGAATAGTTTTGACATTGTCCCTTAGTTATATTCCTTTTACTATTCAACCGAATGTATATTATTAGTTTGTTATTATTATTGGTGATTATATATCACCAAATCTGCCGCACTGGAGACCAGTACTGTATTTTAAAAGAGTGTTTTATCCAGAATAAAGCCAGATTTGTATTATAGTGAACTATGAAGTTTAATGTTAATAACATGGAGGTCTATAGCAAAAACATTACAGGAGTGGGTGAAGTATAGACACTCATCAAAACACTGTTGGAAATGTTAAAATCAGCACTCAGCCTACTAGATTTGCTCGCAATTTTTTTTTCCGGAATGTCATCTATAAAAACACATCAAACGAATGAAATGATCTCTAAATGTAACAAGCGTCTTCATATGCTAGGGAGATTGAAAAAATTTGGTGTCCCACAGGAGGATCTAGTTGCGGTATATATGTCATATGTACGACCTGTAATTGAATATGCCGCTCCTGTTTGGCACTCCGGGTTGACTTTGCACAATAGCAATAAGTTAGAAAATATTCAAAAACGCGCATGCCGTATTATACTAGGAAACAACTACTTAGATTACACACATGCACTTAATGTAGTGGGTCTAAAATCTGCAAAAACTCGTAGGGAAGAACTTTGTAGTAAATTTGCTAGTGCCTGTACTAACTCTGATAGATA
>JAOTQE010018042.1:0-10771 GCA_025631205.1 Nesometra sesokonis | reverse complement strand
TATGAATGAAAATTGCCAACCCTCATTCTCCCCGATTTTGTCATACTGCCTGGTTTTCTCGGACATGCAGTCTTAAAGCATTTAAAATGCAAGTTTTGAAAAACCGCAGTGTATGAAAATTGCTTATCAGTATATTTTGACTATAGCAGAGTCATTTTAAATTTCATTTTTTTAACATTTTTAACACACATCTGCAAAATTGTTAATGTGGTATGAAAGTTTATTGTTTACTGTATGTTTTTGAAATAAAATATAATTTGCAAAAAGTGATCATTTTTTATTTCTGCCTATTGTGGAAAACTAGCTTTGTGACTTATACCTCTTTTGGTTTGGCTCTGCCACATACCTTTATCCTTCCTCAACATTGCTATTTATTAATTTTTAGTTTAGGATAGGACTAGATTGGGTGGACACTTTTCACCCATTACAATTCAATTCATTCATTCTTTATTCTCTATACAGTACTTCATTCAATACATAGGTACTGGAATAATTATAACTTAATTACTTAAATAAAATGGGAAAAAAAAGAAATAAAAGTTACATAAAGGTTTCATATAAACTTAACCAACATTACACATACCAGTTAAGAGATGATATTAATTGATTAATTGGTGTAGTAACATCAGCAAATAAAGAACTCTAGCAAGTTGGTTTAAGGGTATTTGAAGGAAATTTAAATTTTCTTGACTATAATTAACAGAACTAAATTAAAAAATATCAAATAACAAGGGAATTTGCAAGTATGTGAATACCTGGGAATTTGGATTCAATTCATGGATAATTATGAGGTCTCACCACAAAGTAAGTCTCATGGTAGGAAAATCCAAGACTTTGAGTTATTGATTCCTTCTAATAGAGGATAATATACGCTGTAATCTACAGTTTAAATTATATTCATTGGATTTATAGATCCATTGATATGAGCATTTGAAGTCCTTATGTGTGGAAACACGGTTTTGAGAAAATTGTCCATAAAGTAATTGAAATATAAACAATTAAAAGATTATAAATCTCAGACAACGTGCATGGAGGACACTTTCCTATGTGAAAACGGACCTAAAAAGTATATATTAATGAAATGTAAGTACCATATTACTCACAATTGATAAAACTAAATTTCTCAAAAATTTGACTTCAGACCTATTTTGGTGATTATCTCGATTTGTCCCCTACGATGCGACTCATTTTGTGGTGAGACCTCACAATTGTTCTTGAAGTTCAAACTGAATTGTAACAGTCATTACAATATAGGTATATACATTTTAAAAATATATTAAAACTAGAAAGCACTCCATAAAGAGCATACCTCCGCCCATACCCCGTCCTCCTGGAATAAATTTAATTTGCAGGGTTTTTCAATTATTGAACACAAACAGTTATCGTAATCATCTGTGGCAATGTAGTCAAAAGAGAAACCAAACCAAACTCAATGTATGTGAAGATAGTGTGCATAGGCTGTACAGATACTTTTTCATAGCACTGTATACTGTACTCGGGCGATTAAGCAGTCGAGCACTTTTTACCCTCGCTGAGAAGGATTGCAATGAGCTTCATCTCCCTGTCCGTCTGTCTGGATGAAATAGTCCAACAGACGTTAAGCCACAATTGATAATAATAACCACTCTATTCTGATTATATCGCATTAGATAGAAAAAAAAATAATAATAAATAAAAACACTCATAGCATACAACAACTGCATACGACCCATTGGCTAACCCTTAAACGTGTCCCCCAAGTCTCTATTCAGACGTTGATTGTGACCAAAATTTAATCAGTTTGTCCTTAGTACACACTGAAGATCTTCACCAAATTTCGTCGTAATCCGTTGTGTAGTTTTTCCGTAATCCTGCTAACAGAAACACACACACACAAACACAAGTAAAAATCATAACCTCCTGCCAACTTCGTTTGGTGGAGGTAATTACAAAATTTGTTATAAGATACATCAAAAAATATGTAAATATTTCACAATATGTCATTTCTTTCTTGTGCATCGTCACGCTTGAATCGTTTTAACGACAGCTAAATTAAAATAAGTGAGTATGGGATGTCAATAGCGCCTTAAACGGAATCAAGCAATAAAAGTGATAAACCAGATCGTAAGGCCTGTGAGACAGGCTATGATTACAGCTGCAACATTGTAGAATGGATTGTATTCCATAGGCGTTTGTTCCAATGACGGTTAATAATTGTGAAGCTTAGAGGCACTATATAAAAGTCGCACAACAACAGCAACAATTATTATTGCAATCAAAAAATGAGACCCTGTTTAGTCACAGTATGCTAATAAGCATTTTTCAAAAATTGCCGTCTAAAATGTCCAAATTTTGATTGTTCATGACTTACAGGAAAACAACATATGACCTCACTCTTGACGTTTCTTAAATTGCTGTTAAATACATAAAGCTTGCTCTGTTTAATCATTAACACCCCCACCCCCGCCTTCAGCTGTCTTCAGTAACAATAAAAATCTTGAAACAAATTTTATGTGCATGTTAAAGATAATAATGTGTAGTTTCATAATTTAGATTTAACTCATTTTTCTACTTATCCCCTTTTGACTTGGCTATACCAGAAATATGCTAACATTTTAAGTACACTGAGGAGCTAAAGCAACATGTCCATTTGACTTCCATGTTGTTACTTGACCATGTTCCTTGTCTCTATAATATTGTATTATATTATATAATTCAGTTTTTCTTGAAAAAAAATAATAAAAACAGGGTTCATCATTCACCCTCTAGCAAATTAATGTCATCCATATGCATTTTAATTTTTCCTTGCATCAAAAACTCCAGAGTTTTCTTGAATGTATAAGTTAACTATTCAAAGTGGATGTATTGTACCTTGATTGCAAATATAGTGTATAGTCAAGCAATTTAGTCATGCCCACCGTAATTAAAACTCTTCCATCAAAATGACAAGAGATATTTATTTTGGCTTCCATGTATTATCTGCAGCAATTTGGTCTTCGTAAAATAATGTTAATTTTTAACATGCAAGATTATAAATTAATTTATGGTTAAAAATACAAAGTTTGGAAAGCTAAAGGAATCTTAGAACAAGTCATAACCATGAAGAACAGCATTTTATATGTACTGATAATAAAAAAAAAACAAGACAATGGGTTAGATTGCACTCTTCACCTGTATTAAATTTTGAAAATTTCACGCTACACTTCTAGGCCAATACAAACACGAGGAACCAGCAAAAAGAAATAATATGTAGCAGAAGCATACTATGAAGGGAAGAAAATTGAGAAAAAAACAGCCAAAAACCTCTGGAAATCTTTAAATTGTATGAAAAATAATATGGAGTATGCATTGAAAAACGAATGTGCATGCTCAGTTAATTAGCGATGTGAATGAGTCTTGAGACCAGAGTTTACAAAATAACCTCTGCGTCCAAAACCATTGAATAGTATTTTACTTTTGTGCATGTTTTATACCATGCAATAGTAGTTTGTCCTAATGTCACTTGACCTATAAACAACCAATCAAATAACTAGAATGTACAGAAGTGTTGTATAAATTGAGATAATGAAATGTAAATGAAATATAAATTCACAAGGGATATTTTCAGTAAATACCGCATAACTTTTATATTGTTTACTCAATGGTATTTAAAGTTGGTACATACTTCTTTAATAATTTTTACCATATAGGTCTAATGAAAAACAGTTGGCTAATTAAGTTGAGTTATATAAATAGTAATTTACAAATAAAACGAATATATTTTAAATGATTTGCCCTGAAGATAGGTATTTTCTAAATATGGTATGTGGTTGTCCATGCTGAAAGATACCCACACGCAATACTACAATGCGTAGCTCTTTTCCATCTGTCTACAAATCTTATTTTTAATTGCTGAAATTTGGTGTGAAGGTTGAGTACAAATCAAATCCGCCCATAAAAAAGTTACAAAAAATGTGATTTTAATCATTAGAATGATGATGATGAATGGGATGTTCCAATATACATTATAGCAGGTACCTTTTATACCAAAAGAAGAGGAATGCGGATAGTTCCCTGAAGGGTGAGGGGAAGGGTTGCTCATTCACTGAAGAATGCTCAAGGCCCAAATATTTTGTTTTCTGTCTCTGAATAAAGATGGTACATATTAATCAGTGTAATTAGGTCTATCTTCGTAGCCCCAAGGTACAATGACAATTCACTGCAGGGTACGGGCCGGGACATAACTCAACTCCCATGAAGACAACTTTTGATCTCCCAATAAGAGAAGAAGATACTGTATACATTTCTTTCTATGTTTAACTTTATCAAAAGCACTCATCAAGAAAGACCACTTCAATGAACTTACACTTGCCTTTATAAATAAATCCATCCACTGATGGCACAAATTGGCAAGTAATAATAATATATTCTATAATGTATTCTATATGTTCAAAATTAATACTTTCAAATGTGGTCTTAACACACACTTGTTAATCTATATTTACAATTCGATTCCCTAGACGAGTCTAACTTCGGCCTGAAACGTTAGAGGAGATTTGGAAATATTATTTAAGAAGACTTTGATTGTACACATTACAGTACATATTTTTGTAAGGTTTATGTTGTAAATGTATTTGTTAAATTTGTATGATTAAGACTAGGTTTAAAAGTGTTATTCATTAAAATAATATATTTAATAAAAATGAAGTAAAAGATTGAAAGAAAAGGAAATAAATCATGGAGCGGCTCAACAAGGTTTTCCGAAAATAAATATAAAGTATGTGTTTATACATAATTTTGGGGCACTAATTATCAGAGTCTAAATGTCCAAGAGCCTCTCATGTTTCATAAATTTTAATTTTAGCCTTACGTGATTCTACAATTTATTTATATGAAATGAAGAATGAAAGTATAAGAGTTAATAAAGTAAAAATATCTTGCCTTGTGTTTACATATTTGTAGAGTTAACTCTGGGCGAGAATCGAGAAATGAAACACGGGGAAAAAATCTAATTTTTATCCACGGGTGGTATGTCCGTTCGCACAAAACTCTGAATTCTAAAAACACCGGATGACTAGCAATAGGGCTAATGATACCGGCGATATTGATTCCAATCATTTTATCTGTTTTCTAAAAGCCGCACTACGAATCTGAGTAACTTTACCTTACACTATTTGAAATGTTTTTACTGTACAGTAGATTTCATAAAAAGGTAAGGTTATATAAAATAGCAAAGAGACGGCACTGATTGCAGCAATTTTACTGGAGCATGCACTATGGTCTCTAACGATCTCCAATGGCCCATGCTCCAACAAATATAAGGTTTTAGGGTATTGAAATTAATACGAATACAAAAAACTGCACTACTCTCAATAAATATATAAAAAATACTCCTTAGGCTCCTACTCGTATTCAATTATGTTAAAATTGAGTAAAACATTGGTAAAGCGATTAAAGTCATAAAAAAGGTTCCCCGCTGCGAAAAATATCCAGTTAATTGCAGGGTTGGCATATCAGGCTGTTTCGCTGTTAAATCCACGGGCGGCCTACAATGAACACCCGTTCGGGCGAACCAAGATTTTTTTTAACTGGTAAATAACGGTGTAAAACACTGAAAAAAAACTTACGCAAACGGGCCCTAAGACCAATATACTGAGGTCATAGGACAGTAATTTCTGTTTTGTCTTAAAATGTGATGAAGGTGCAAATGGATAAAGTTTGTGTTTGAAATTTACATTCCAATGTAGCATACGCGCAGTGTAGGGAGCGCGCTGTGTATTGAAATTCCTGTATAGAAAGTTAGAATAAAAGAATACAAGAATAAATGAAAATTTCACAAGAATAATATGGTTTTAAAATAGGAATATTTATTATGAATAATGTAATTAATTTATATTATGTAATTTATTTATATTTTTTTTAAATCTTTTCTTCCTGGGCATGTATCATTTTTGTTAAGCCCATCAATATCATTATCATCATATCGTTATCGTCATCACCATCATCAGTATCAGTGTTCTTATTATTAAGAGATCTTTGTTTAAAAAGAGATATCTTTATTGTAATTTCTATTACAATAGTGTTATGATTTTGGGAATGGTGCTAGTATTGATTTTCCGTGTCCGCCCCAACACTCAATTTATGAGTCCAAGTCCATTTTGTGGAAGTTGCTGCTGTCCGAACAAAACAGCGAGAACGATTTAACTGGTTTCAAATACTGTATTCATTTACCATTAACTGCAACACTGAAAACACCCTGAAATATACAAAACGCAATCATGTTTGCCAATTGTACTAACAATATCAATTACGATATCTATATTGTAAATATCATATAGTGAAGCTAGAAATTACAAAGTAGAAAGCCATCAGTGCCCGGTAAATCTATACCAGCTTACATTACAGTAACACAAGTTTCATTATATGCAAATATAAGTTTTATGAATTTTGTGAGGTGTCACCACAAAATGAGTCATGTTGTACAGAAAACCAACATTGAGTTATTGTCATATTTGGAAAGAAGATATTGTAAATTTTAAATTGGTTTTTAAATGAGATGAGGTTCATCCGTCGGCCAACAAATAGAAGACTCCCATCGCGTCTGGCAACCACACACACAGGGAGCGATGGTTTAGTCGTGCGACCGTCGCACAACAGCGTGGGTGCCTGGCTTGAGTGTCACAAAGTCTCAACATTTACAAGACGACCAACTTTAGGAGAATAGAAAGAAATTAGAAAAGTTTACCATCAAGTCCATAATGCCTTGCGACTCTTCTGTATAAACTGCTATATAAATACCTTAACTACTTATACCAGGGAGCAATAGCTCCCTGCTTATACTAGTACTTGTACCTTGTGTCAACATCAATTTTTTCCTATCTTTTTCATATTTTTGCATACTGTACACTTCTTGCAAGCAGCATGTATTTGAGGCAGAGCCAAGCCAAATTAGGCATAAGTTGGAAAATTGAAAATTGGGTTTCTTGTATAGATTACTTAACTACACATTATGATCTTTAACATGAAAAAAATCAGTTTCATACCATTTTTTCTTGCAGTGTTTAGCCTGTTTTCCTGTTTATCGTTGAGTTAAAATCATTGAAGTTAAACCTACAGTATCTCAACTTCAATGATTTTCAACTCAACACAACCCAATGATCGACAGGAAAACAAGCTTTATGAAAATAAAAGATCGAACATTTATTAAATGCAAGTTTCATGACGAATCTGCATTTGAAACTTATCAGTATCGACTGAGCAGAGTAATTTTAAATTGCGTTTTTTAATGTTTTGTGATTATTTACCAGAAAATTATTAATGTAGTGTGAAAGAACTCCAAGCATGTTATTGCTTGGAGTATGCATTATACTTTTTACATGGAAGTTGAATGTTTAACCTGTATGTTTTTGAACTAAAATAAAATTTGAAAAAATTGACAATTTTTTTAAATTTCTGCCTATTGTGGAAAACTAGCTTTGCGACTTGTGCCTCATTTGGCTTGGCTCTGTCACATTTAGCATGCTAATGGTCATTAGGTTTAAAATTTTGAACATATTTTTCCATTTTTTTAGAATTTATAAATCGTAATAATTTAATATTTTGAGACATGACATTTTTAGAATGAATGGCCCATAAAAATATGAGCTCAAATGTAGGAAAAACATTATGAATCATATTGAGTATAACAATTTTAAATGTTTTTCTTCATGGGTACACTGCATTAAAAACATTTGTTTAACGTTAATATTAAGTATTGTTTGTCTGTCTTTTACATTTCCTCCAAAATATGTCAAGAAAGGCTTGTCGGAATCTGTAATTAACTGCATTATATATCAGTGGATTTACTGAAGAATTTATGTATGCCATGAGACGAAATACATCCGCCACTGTATTGTTAGAAAAGATAATGTTATGGTATACAACTATGCTGTAAGTGTAGAATGGTAGCATACAAAAAACATAGACAATGACAGTCACAAATACTGTCAAAAAAACTTTCATCTCCGATTTAGATCTGGCTTCTGATCCAGTAAAATTATGACTTGTGGTAGTATGAGATTTTCTTATTGAAATCAGCATTGCTGTGTAAAGACACACAATAATAACAATTAGAGTAATAGTGAGTGTGATTTCCACCATCCATAGGTCAAAATAGAGTTTCATTTTTTGAATACAAAGAGTGCATCCAAATGGCCACGAACGATAAAATGTTAAAATTCTTGCATTTAAAGACAAACTTAAAATCCAGATAATAAAACAGATCTTTACAGATCTTCTAGGAATACCAAATCTACTCTTTTTAAACTTTAAAGGCCAGCATACTGCCATGTAACGTTCCACTGAAAGCCAGAATATTGTGAAGATAGCAACTTGCACCATAGTTTTAGAAATGTAATCAAGCAATCCACATTCCCAAGCTTTTTGTGTAGAAAATTGTTTCTTTACTTCAACATATGCCACCACCAGAAACATTGCATCAGCTGCTGCCAAGTTCCAAAAATAAATATAAACCGATATATGCATAGATTTTTTACTCACTATCACAATCAATGTCATGATGTTTCCGATAACGCCAAATGTCACAACAATCGGCATTAAAATTGTATTGACAATATTGTCCCTGGAATTTTTAAGTAGCTCAAACATATAATAGAGCACGTCATAATTGGTGAGTGATGTATCATTGAGCACGCTATCACTGGAAAGTAACGTATCTTGCATCATGCTATCATTGATGAGTAACATATGCACAGAGTCATTAGTAAGCGACATTATAGATCACGCTATCGTTAGGAAGTAAAACATCACTGAGCACAATATTGTTGTTAAGTGACATTCTTTTGAGGTGGAAAGTATGCTTCTTGCTGCTGAAAAAGTAATACATCCTGAATTATTAACAATAATTATGTACCTCACTCTGAAAATCTCGTAATTGAATTACATGAGATAGGCCATATTTTCGTCTTATAGTAGCCAATTGCCCTTATAGAAGCCCAGTCGCAAGCACGTAGACTCTGGCAGTGTCGATCGCTTGTTAGCAATTTGTTTTGATTTTGTTATCCCGACTGGCCTACAGCTACAAGAACTCAATGAAGGTGAGCTTCTCAATGATGATCAGCTTTAATATGATGGCCTCTGTCAACAGCAAAAAACACAAAAAATGTTGTAATATGCTGTCCAAATTTTAGGCTTACTATAACCCTCGGCGCAAGTGCCTCAGGTTATAGCAGTTTTGTAGCACCTAGGGCCTATAATTTCAAATATAACCGACCTAGCAGTCCATATTACTTTAATATTAACCTTATTTACAATTTAGAGTATGAGATACTGTGCTTTCGGTTGCTTTATTTGGTCACCTAGGGGCCGGGAACACAACAAAAATGGAGACAGATGGCGACTCTCCACTTCTTGTTGGGCATTAATTAATTAACTTTTTTCATTACTTTTTTTGCCGATATATATATATATATATCCATGCCTTCACTTTGATCTTTTTTAAGTGAAATTCCCAGGACCGTTTGAAAACCAGTATATAACTTGATTACTTTGTGTATACCACTGAAATGCCATCCTGGCTAAAGTAAAAAACGAAATAAAATCAATATTTGTAGGATTTTGCAAACATACTATATTATACCTGCTGACTCTCACGCATCACGCATCATGCGCGAGTCTCACGCATTGGATCCTATTTTTGACGTCTCACGCATAAATTTTCTCACGCCTTAGCAGAATTCTTACTCATAAACAGTCGTTTCAATAGTTTTTCTCGCGCAAGAGACAATATAGAGCAAAATGTGGTGAAAACGGCCCCCATAACAGTGATAATCTTGGCAGAAGCAGCCCAAAAATTGTCTCGGATGACGGTTTTTAGCTTGTCAGATCGAAATGGGAAAAGATGTGGCCTAGTAGTGGGGCCAAAGTTTGTGTTTGTCTCACGCATTGGACGCAAAAAAAGTTGGCAGGTATACTGTACAACAATTTTTCACACATGTACACACCGTCCTTTTGATTGTGGTTGATAGACGATCGGGCCCACAAATTGATCGGCCTCAGACGATTATGCCCACATAAAGACGATCGGGCACAGGATCGTATGAAAGATTGGGCCCAACTAGACGATTATTAAAGTCTCATTTCCAACGTCATATTTTATATTACTGAAATCAAAGCTTTGAGCATATAATTATTTATTTGTTCATTTAATTTCAAAAAGAGAATTTAAAAAATGTTATATTGTGCCATAAATTAGGAAATTTTACTTGATCAGTTGGCCCACACATCATTCAAATAAATATGTGGGAAAATGTTCGGGCCCAGTCGATCGACGCCAAGACAATCAGGCCCAATAAAACTGGGCCTGATCATCCGTGGGTCGAATCGTCTATAACACCAAGAAAAACATTACAATAGAATAACCTACCTGTATAACTCTCTTCTGTGTACGATTTATAAGTTGTCTCTCAACAGTAATTTGTCTACTGAATGACTAAAAACATCAGTTTTATGTTTAATATAGAGACAATAGTATTATGTGCTATACAAGTCCCATATATTATGATTATTATTATTAAATCAACATCTGTGGTTATTTATAATGCCCTTTATCATTAAATTTCACAATGACTACATTATAGTAAAACAATGATTGAATTAACAGACAATCTGCATATAAAACTATCGTCAGTATGATGTTACAAAAAGGCACAAAATATCGATTACAATATAGACCGGGAGCCCAGAAGATTTATTCAGCTGAAAAGAGAAACAAGGTTTGATGGTATCACCATATCAGGCCCTGTGTAAGGGTCAA
>JAOTQE010018020.1:0-10771 GCA_025631205.1 Nesometra sesokonis | reverse complement strand
AAAACATTGCTAAACTTCACATTTCCTTATTGTCAATCAATATTTTGAAAAAAATAGGCCAAAAATATGGTCTAATTTTGAAAATTTTTCAAAACTTGGCGATTTTCCAGGAGAAAACTAAAATCCGGGAGAAAATTTGATAATTCCGGGAGCCCGAGAGATGATCCAAAATTCCAGGACAAATGCAGTTTGCACTTTTAAAAATGTTCGAATTTTGATTGTTCACTTTGTAAGGAAACATCGTATGAATTTGATTTCTGGCCTTTTATGGATAATAATGCATTGTTTCATAATTCATAAGCATCTCATTTTTCAATTTTTCAACTTTTGCCTCATTTGGGGTGGCTCTGCCATAAATAAGAGGGTGGTAGACGAAACAGTCAATCAACTAAACAAAGAAAACAAATAAACTCTAAAACCATTGGAAACAAATCTTTCTCTTTTGCTACCTCACTCTTTGGAATTCTTTGCCATCTTCCATTTCGCATTCCACAAATATATCTATTTTCAAATCCAAGTTAAAAACACTTCTCTTTAAGGAAAAATTGTAACCATCACTCATAAAGCGCATTTAATTTTAACTTAGTTATTGAATTTGCACTATAAAAATTTTAAATTATTATTATTATTATTTAACTGTTTCTTGACAAGAGGCAGTTTTCGGCGGACTATGTTAACCTTAGTTTTAATTGATGACATCATAATGTATTAATTAGGGGAATGAGTTGCATTAACAACTATGGTAATTTCCAGATTTAACGTGCTCGGAAAAATGTTAGTTTTACGTAAGTACAGCGCATTTGATCTGTTTAAAGTGGAACTCTGGGATTGAAACTTCAATGGATACAATAGAGAACAATTAGTTGTGACCTAACTGACAAAATATCACAACATTTGGACTATGAAATAATTAAGTAAAACACTTATCAAAGTAGGTCTTAAATCAAAAAGTGGGTCTACTACTCATATTACACAACGCTAAAGAATAGGAAAATTACAGATTTTAATAATTATAATAATAGTAGTAATAATAATTAAAATATACCTGTTTTAATGTAAAGTTGGCTGATCTTTCCAATTATGTAAGTTACAATGTGGTTCTAGTTTTCAAGCACAACCCTTAATTTTTCAAATTTTCCTATTAACACTGTGTAATTTGAGTAATAGACCCACTTTTGATTTGGGACTCATTTTGCAACATGTTTTTCAGCATTATCATTATTATTTGCCCAAATGTTTTGAAATTTTATCTGTTGGGTCATAACTAATTTTTGTATAGAATTATCCATAGGAATTTTAATCCAAGAGTTGCCCTTTAAGAAAGGTGCAGATTTTTCACGATGCTGAAGTAAACATTAATGCATTTCGGCGAAACTGCCTAACAGTATGTTGTTATTTGCATAATGGTTGTATTTTCATATTTTTTTTCAGATAATGAATAAAATCTATATTACGTCATAAGGAACATAATTCTGAGAAACTTAACCAGCTGGATGCCTGTTGATCCTCGTTACATCACTGACAAAGAACGGTGTAAAGATTTGATTGAGAACTGATTGCTGAGGCTACTACAGAGGAAGTGAATAATTATTCATGCCGCCTTGATGAATATTGGATCGATAAAGCATAAGAGTAATTACGAGTTAACGTGATGTTATTAACGTAGAGGTATACTAAATCTCTGTTGACATAATTTTTCCAATGGAGACAAATTACATTGTTGATTCTGTGACCTATATTAGGTTTTGCGAAATTGTTGAGAAGGATTGCATCCCCTTGCCTATCATCAACACCTTAGGCGAGACTATTTATATAACATATTTTTGCAATTCATCTGATGCTAAAAATTGGAGTTTAAAATACCTTGGCCCTTTTTAGTGAAGCCTTTGAATTGAATAATTAACAATTTTGGTTGTTTTGGCATTGAGTTTTTGGCCCGGGTTGTTTTGACCAAGGTCATTTTGACCTGGGTCACGACCTGGGTCAGCTGGATTAAAAATGAGCTGATGTGACACTTTAAAAAACTGAAATGATAATGGTAGTAAAATGAAACTAAGAAAAATTTATCATATGTAATTTTTTAAAATTAAAACATTTGTAAGTACCGTATAATATTTGCCACATAACTGATTTTATTAAATCACTCATTTGTTTGGCTAAACCTGTAGTGTGAAACGGGTCAAGTACTAGGTCTAGCAATGAGATATGCTTTCAGAATAGCATAGTAACAGACAAAAGCCAAATGCTAGACCTTGTTTTCATTGTGTATTGTAGCAACTTTGGCATCTTACTTTGGGCCAAAATGACTCTATTTGAAACAACCCAGTGTTGAAATGACCCAAGACCCTCAAGCTAGCATTATACAAATGTATAGCATAAATCTATTTTGTCGAATGGACTATTACTACGTTATCTTTGGTTTAAAAATATTACCCCATAAATGTTGTTTTGCAAAAATGATTCGCAACGTAGGTGAAGTCAATTGAGATACAGTAGTCACCAAAGTAGTTCTGAAGTCAAATTTTTGAGAATTTAGTTTTAATCAATTATGAGTAATATGTTTATATTTCATTATAGTATACTTTTTAGGTCAGTTTTCATGCAAGAAAGTGTCCTTCATGCCGATTTTCTGAGATGTATTATTATTATGGACAAAAACCGTGTCCGTACATAGAAATTTCAAAATGCTCATATCTTTGGATCTACATTTCTAATTTATGTCATTTAAAGTGTAGGTTACAGCTTATATTGTGTTCAATGTACCAATAACTTAATTAAAATTGGTTTTTCTACCCATAATACTCGTTTTGTGGCCAGACCTTACAAATGGCAAATTTACAGTCACATTAACTACATGCAAAATCAACATAACTTCACAGAACCTCTGCATTGATAAAAACTAATTAAGCTGGATAGCAATATTCATTTTCTGCCATGATCATGTATATAAATCTAACCTATGTGTTGATACATACATAATGAATCTTTATGAGTGCAGTGAGATGGACTGGTTTTATGAGGTGAATGGAAGATCTTGCTTGTTATACATCATTATGTTTCACAATTTATTGTTAGATTTTTAAAATGTCAAAGGTTTTGTACAGACCTATATCTGGTAACCTTAGTGATTCCCGTTTGTGCAATCAAGCTTATTATCTATAATATGCTCATGGGGAGACAACTTTGATAGTATAATTACAATATAGTTTTAATCATTTCTCATCACTGTTTTCACTGTGTATTTCTGTTGCTTTACAATATGTAGTATCTAGTACAGAGGTCCTAAGTTTGAGAAGTGAAAAATCAGGAGATTTTATGTCGGCTGATTTGTCGATCAAATTTGCGTAAATGCAAATGTGCGATGAGTCACAATAAAAAACAGAACACAGAAAAAGTACATAACAGTATGTAAAAATATCTATATTATTGTATATAATTTGTATATAACACTGACCAGAGTTTGTATTTTTTTAAGGGGCAACCGATTTTGCTAGGCTAGGCCCAGACCCACTCTGAATATTTTTGGGAGACACTTAAAATTTTCAGGAGAAAATTTTTTTTTTCAGGAGGGCGGGAAATGACTAAAAAAATCAGGAGACTTGCTGCCATTTTCAGGAGACTTGGGACCTCCTCTAGTATAAGATGAACAAAATGAAATAGAGTTATAAATGGACACACTCGGGGCTGGGAATAGTCTCTGCTTACAGGTGTGGCCCCCTTATGAGAGGTTCCGCCTCTGGAGAATCAATTTTTTTCATTGATGTATACAGTTAACTGTCTCATAATTTATGCACTCTTCTGAATGTAAAATGTGAAGTCTCACCACAAAAGTCGGATCAAAAGTGCAATCAAATTGAGATAATCACCAAAATAGGTCTGAAGTCAAATTGTTGAGAAATTTAGTTTCAATCAATTATAAGTACTATGGTACATATTTCATTACAACATAATTTTTAGGTCAGTTTTCCTGTAGGAATGTGTCGTTCATGCAGATTTTCTAAGATTTATAGTCTTTGAATTGTTTATTTTTAGATTACTTCATGGGCGATTTTCTCAAAACCATTTTCATACATTAAAACTTAAATAGTTGATATCTTCAGATCTACTTATCCGATGAATGCCATTTAAAGTGTAGATTACAGCTTATAGTATGCTGTATTAGAGGGTACTAATACCTCAGTTTTGAATTTTCCTACCATGAGACTCATATTGTGGTAAGACCTCACACAATGTTTGGAAATGAGAATGTACATAAATGAGAAGGTTCATGAAAACTGATCAAACCGGATTTGTAAAATGCAGATTTATTCTTATTCTATCCCATTAAGAAAGTATAATCCACACTCCAATTAATGAGATCCATGCCAGGATTCCAGATCCATATTTGCCCTGACACCATATCAAAAAACCTTAAAATGTGATGGCCGTTGCCTCTCTCCACCCATGAGTATAAGTGGGTACTTGAGAGTTACAATGCCATAGGTGCTTATTACAAAATTGTGGAATGGATTGTGCTGAATAAGTGTTCCAGTACATCTTTTAAGACGAGTCGGGGGTTTTCTGGTATCCTGGCCCATACTGTGGACAACAGAATGTAGCGCCTGTGTTTCGGGCAGCAAGACATGACGTGACCCTTAGGGGCGTACTGTAGAAAGTCATATGAATGTGTAACATATGGTCCACAACGCCTTGAAACTCTACTGTGTAAAAATCTATTATTATTATTATCAAAGTGTTTAATCATGTCTCATCAGATATAAACATTACTAATTTGTTGTATGTAAAGTGTTGCATCCAATTTAATTAGCGATCCCTCACCTTATGCAAGTTCCATGATTGCCTCATTTTAATAAGTGCCCTTTTAGGATAATGACTTCTCCCACGATACAATTTAAACCATTTTAAATTACATTTCCAGATCTAATATCAAGAAAACATCGAGAAAGACAAAGTAATCATACCGTAGGTAAATTTGCATCTAATGCACATGAATTGTGGTATAATGATTGATGTTGCTATGGTAATGATTTAAATGGAAATCTTAATTTTATTATACATGCATCAAAATTTTGTTTACAACATAAGGTCAATGGAATAAAGCATTGTTAGTTCAAAGCATCGTTAATGGGAAATCCATTTGCTTCACAAAAATTCATTATATTTTATGTCCTACCATAAGAAGATTAAGAAATACTTATTTTGTAATTTAAGCTCACAAATTGCTATGAAATGGCTGTTAATAAGCCATAAAGATTGTAGCTAATTTAGATATAATTTAAAGCCTTGAATGTAAAAGAAAGTTTAGAGTCACTGACTGATCAATATGGTATACAATTTACCAAATTAGTCAGGTTGTTTACATATGAGGCGTGACATGGCAAAACCACCAAGTTGTAGGAAAATTGAGATATTGTTAAAACCATATTGTACATTTCACAAGCTTTAAAATGAGGGGTCAATAATCAAATTGCACATCTATATAACTGATGTTACTGAACAAAATATACACAAATTTCCTTTGTATTTGTTTATATTGTCTTTTATTTATTTGCTTATTTCTAAATAACTTCCTGTGTGATAACTTGGTGGGTTTGCCATGACTGGCCTCATATGGTCTCTTGGGTATGTTTATAAACACTTTTTTTTGAAAGTTGAAAGTTTGTTTATTTGTATTGAAAGTTTGTTTATTTGTATTCTGCTAACTCATTCTGAATCACAGAACATACTGTATTCAAACATTTTTTTTCATATAGTTTTTGCTTAGTTTTAATTTGTTTTGAATTAGAATGGATTAAACCTGCCAAATTGTCTGATAACCATGACTGCTGTTTTTAGGCCCCTCCACGTAAACAGTACTGATCCACTAGTACATATAGCAGCGAAGCTCTGCTGAATGGATCGGTGCAATTCCAACTTTTGGCCTAGCTTAAATAATGTTGATTTTCATATAAATATAACTTAAAACCAAATCAACTGTGATATAAGACAAAAGAAAATGTTTATTAATGCTGATCATACTTGCTAACTTATTATTTTGACCAAATTTTTGGACAACAGTCATGCTCGCTGTGTGTTATGAGATAGGCATTTACGGTTTGTTTAGATTTTATACCCATTAGAGGAAATTTTCATCACATAAGCCATAGCTAATTTGGTGTATTGTTAACTGTATATTATGTGGAACATCCTGACATTTGCTACACCACTATTGCATGGCAGAAAAATCTACATAATATACTTGCCGACTTCTTTTGCTTTCAATGCATGAGATAATCTCTGCCGCCTGTGATTGGCCACATTTTCTCCGATTTGGATCTGACAAGAAAAAAAAACACATCTACCCGTTTTTGGGCGGATTTTTGTGAATTTGCACTGCTTTGGCAGCTAATTTGGTCTATATTGGCTCATGCATTAGAAAAACTGCATGACTGTCTATGCATGACATTTCTGCTAATGCGTGAGATATTTTTCTATGCATGAGACATCCAAAATTGGTCGCAATGCGCGAGACTCGCACATTGTGCGTGAGAGTTGGCAGGTATAACATCAGTTTCATTGGGTTTTAGTTAAGTCAGACAAAGTCAATGTAATTTCCGTAATGTTCTACATACAAAAGAAAAAAAAAATATATGTATCTGAATATTTTGTAACCTAAAGAACATTGTTTATTGTGAAATATGCTTTTCTGATTGTTCGTATTTTGGAGATAATAATGTGGAAAACATTCAAATCTACAATAAAATATGCTAATTTAGTTATATTTTAAAATCCTAAAATCTTTATGCTGTACCAGAGAAAGTAGTTAAGAGTATAATTTTCAGATGAATTGTATAATATGAGCAGCTACTGTTAATGCATTCCATAAAAATAATATAATTTATTAAATATACTGATGCTATTGTGTTAATGAAACTCCGTCCACAATGTAAATACAGTTTTTATAGTGTGTTATATAAAATTTATGTTTTGATTCACCTTGATATGAACCAGGTACTCCTTTCCCTTTCAAAAGAATAACGCTGTTAACATGGTAGATAATGGTAGTGACAAGATTGATAAAGGTAGTTAACAGGGTTAACCCTATAAAACTATTTATCAAGGGATACTACCTAGGATATGGTAAGCAATGTTCTACAAGTATACATAAGAAAATACAGCCGTTATTTAGAATAAACCCTTAAGGCATTAATAACCTTGACAGGGTAATTATATAATACTTTACTAGATAGTTCTCAGTGGTTCTAGGTAGATCTCCCTAGTAATTTAACATGGTAGATCTACCTTGTCACAGGTAATTTTTTCAAAGGGTTCACCTAGTGAATTTACAGTTTTATGGTTAAGTCCTTTGCTTCCCACACCCACAACAACAACCTTCCCCCACCCCCTGTCAAGGTAAAATTAAAAATTCCATCAGGGGCTTAGTAGGGCATGTCAAGGTCCAGTTGAGTCCCCAATATAACATACGGAATAGAAAGGCACACAAATTACAGCAATTAAGGTTTTTTTTTTTTGCTTGTCAGACTAAAAACCGAGAACACACCCACCTCAAATTTGCCCTGCCTGTCGGGGGCATTGCCCTGCTGTCGAGAATTGTTGGCGTCGCCATTGCATTCTTGTCAAGTACTAGAATCGCAATGTTTTAAATGTGTTTTCTGGCACAATTAGGGTATATTCAGACTACAATTATTTATGTCTGAACTATCTGGCAATTTTAGCGCAAGTCACTAATCTGGGGCATAACTTGCGGTTCCCGTAAGCCTAATTTTTAGCATAATCTAATGGACTGATGCCTTGTACACTTAACCGTGTCTCTCTCGCATTGACCAATCAAAATTTGCAATCGGTCTCCATTAACCAATCAATTACGGATGACTGATCATAGGAAAAGTTACTGGCAGCATATTAAAAATGCTTTTGACTTGCGCTAGACATTGTATCTGAACACTTTCGTTGTTACGCTGCAGATTAGCTTCCTGATTTGAAGAAAAGCTTGTTTAGTGTAAATTTTGGGGTTTAATTTTATATTCTATAGTTGTTTTTTTTTTAGTTTTTTCCAGGATTTTCCTAGAGTCTCCAGGGCTCCAACAATTATCAGATTTTCTCCTGGAATTTAGTTTTCTCCAGGAAATTCTCCAGGTTTTACAAATGTTTCACAATCAGAGAATAAATTTGACCTAGTTATTTTAAAATATTGGTTGAAATTAAGCATCTATGAAGTTCAGTAATGTTTTCGTAAACAGTAATAGCACATTTTAGCAGTAAGAAAAAATGTTAAAAACTATCATTTCATAACAGGCAAGGTGTTGAGCATATAAATAAGGGTATTTGTACACACATAGGAAGGGTAGACATTACAAACAGTATGGTAGGACGTCCAGGAATTCTGTTTTTTCAACTTGGGACCTCTGGTGTAACAAAATAAATTTGTTAAATGTACGGATTTTTGTTTGGTTATTCTCAAGTGATATAACATCTGTAAAGAATTTGTTCAACACTGAAATATGTTTATATTTTAACTTTTTTTCAAATATGTTTTTGTTTAATTTACCTTCATGCGAAGATTACATGAAGAGTGTGATAGTATTTTATTTTACAGCGAAAGCCAGGACTCCATGTGTGAAAACTTCATTCCTAAGTACTAAAAGTTAATTTAAGTAGTACACAGAGAAAGACACATTATACAGAAAAGGCTGTTGTTATATAATATAAAGCAGTTGGCGCAGCTGTGGCGTTTTGGGCTTCCAATCACAAGGTCGGTGGTTCGAGACTCACTCTGGTCGACTGTTTGTGTTCCTAGGTAAGACACTTTATCCACGTTGCCTCTCTCCACCCAGGAGTATAAGTGGGTACCTGGGAGGTATAAATGCCATATGCGCTGATTACGGCTCCAACATTATGGACTGGGGGTAATAATTGTGAAGCGCTTAGAGGCCTTGGCAATAAGCGCTATATAAATGTCACATATTATTATTATTAATATTTTTATTATATTGAAATATTTGTTACACAGATCATAAAAAATTATATTTTATTTGAAATTTTTGAGATTCTTGGATTTAGTATGCACACGATTTTTTTACAGCATGTTTTTAAATGTCACCGATGCTGTAAACTGTATTATATGATTGTAATTTCACCTTCAGAATATAATAAACATGATCGATGTACATTTGTGTATTGTTTTCTTATTGCAGTATCTTCAGAATATAATAAACATGATCAATGTATATTTGTGTATTCTTTTCTTAATGCTGCATATGTGATGCCTTGCCACAAAATGTAGGTGAGATCAAATTGAGATAATCACCAAAATTGTCGCAAGTCAAATTTTTGAGAAATTTAGGTTTAATCAATTATGGGTCATATGATATTTATATACAGTACCTGCCAACTCTCACGCATTGTGCGTGAGTCCTCGCGCATTGAAGCCTATTTTTAACGTCTCACACATAAATTCATTAATCTCACGCATTAGCAGAATCCTCACTTATAAACAGTCATCCCAATAGTGTTTCTCACGTATGACATTATATAGAGCAAAATACGCTAAAAACCGGTCCAAACCAGCAATTATTTGGGCAGAAACGGCCCAAAAATGGTCAGATGACGTTTTTTTTTTTTTTTTTTAGCTTGTCAGATTGATCTGGGAGAGGATGTGGCCCAGAGGCTGGTGGCGGGGTTCGTCTCGCGCGTCAGAGCCAAAAAAAGTTGGCAGGTATATATTTATATCTCATTATGATATACTTTTAGTTCAGATTTCATTCAGGAAAGTGTTTTTCATGTAGATATTCTGGTATTGATATAGTCTTTTAATTGTGTATTCTTTGATTGTTTTATGGGCAATTTTCTCAAAACCATGTTTCCATACATTGATTCACCAAATGCTCATATATTTGGATCTACTTATTCAAAAAGTGTAGATTACAGCTTATATTGTTCTATATTTGAATTTTGGATTTACCTACCATGTGACCCATTTTGTGGTGACAAATCACATTTTTTTAAAGCAGGCATGGATTTCACCATTGTTTAAACCCCCTGATGAACCATTTGACAACTGACTTCATTTTGATCATACTGTAGTTTTATGTATGGTGTATATATTGTACATATTTTTATAATGTACTTTAAAAAGCCTAAATTGATGTAAATTTCAAGGCAAATATTGTAGGATTCCTTTTCTGACCACTCTTTGTCACCATGTTGTTTTGGTGTTCCTCATCTTCTTGTCAATACAATGCTGCAATCCCCTGATCCTGTCTAAATTCCCCAGCCTCTTCCATCATCTACAGGGAGTTTCCGTTTTATGGACTATTTCAGCTGAAACACTTTGACTGAACTACTTTTTTCTGCTGAATATTCATGTTTTCTATTAATTATTCATTACTGACAATTGTGATTTTCTTTGGAATGGTACCGTCTCACTGTAAACGCGATGAAAACCCCAACCAAGACTGTTGATAGTTTTCTTGAAATTGTGGAAGTCTTGTTGGTCTCATTTTCAGAATTAGCCTCATTTTTACTGGTAAGAAATAAAACAATTACATTATGTAGGCATTAGTAAACACAGTCTAGGCCCTAAGCTTAGGCCTAAGTTTAGGCCTAGGCCTAGATAGAAAATAGCCTAGCAATTGCATGCCTTGAAAAAGTCTAGACAGAAAGTAATTTTGTCAGTCTACATACCTGAAGTAATTGGTTACTTTTTTGCACCGTTTTGCGTCTTCAGACAGTTCCTTTTCCTTGATTTTTCTTCTTCTCTCTTTTTTGGGCA
>JAOTQE010018019.1:0-22355 GCA_025631205.1 Nesometra sesokonis | reverse complement strand
AAATCTTTTAGGGCTATGCCTGCTTCCATGTGCATCATTATTTACTTACATTATTTTGATTTATTTTAACTGTACTAAGATACCATTATTCGTTACTTATTTATGTTTTTATTGTTTACTTGGAAGAAAATAAATGTATTTTTGAATTGAATTGAATTGGGCTGGTAAGAGGAAATTTCAAGTATTGAGACATGACCTACACTTATTCAAGTTACTGAAAATATGTAGTCTTGAAGGAAAACTATATCACAAAATATGTAGTCTTGAAGGAAAACTATATCCCGAAATTTGTAGTCTTGAAGCAAGACTACATCAAGAAATACGTATTCTTGCTTCAAGATGGAGAGATTCGGATTTAATTCGTCGAAAGGCAATCATCAGGCACCAAGTACGTTGATTGTCATGATAAAATATCGTCAAAATTAACATTGAATTTTAATATAACAGAAACACGGCAAAATATTGGTTCGGCGGCCCCCGTAGGCCATACCTACAGTACCGGTACCATCGTCCCTGATATGCCCGAATTCCAATCCTGAGCAATCGGGTTGACCTTGGCCGCAAAATAAATCCTATCTTACGACCTAAATTCACAACCCAAGTCTCATAATGAGACTTGGTTTAGAAAAGTATGACGCATGTTGTTATCAATCTTGCTGTAAAATTTATTCATATTTTCATTTTTTTATTAGGCCGACACATGGAAGGTACACATACCAAATCAATATGGCGTAACGAATATAAAGTATGAGATGACTCCTGGGAATATTTTTTTCATTAAAATCTTAAAATAATAGAAAATATTATTTCTATTGTAATCCAGGTATGGTATGATATTCAATAACATCCTTAATTGTCGAACTGAGTTTATTTTGACAGAGGTTAATTCTTCTACGGACTTATTCCAGTAGTTAATATTGAAGTGGCTATCGGAAGTGACAAGGATTTGCGGAAACCAATTCCGCTATTGACACTTTTATTAAATACATGACACACCATCAATACTGAATGATAAGTTGCTGTGTTGACATACACGATTTGATCCTGTTACCTATACTTTATTTTGATTAAATACATTGGATTGTTGACAGCCTTTATTAATATAAAAATGATTATAATACTGACAATGATGATGGTTTTTCTAATACCATCCTATGCCGAGTTTGTGTTTTTGAAACAGCCGGTGAATAGAGAAGTGATCGCTGGCAGAATGACTGGGAGTTTCGATTGTATTGTACAATCTTCTAATGTTGCTGATCTAGGTGTGCGTTGGATCCATACAGATCTCAGAGGAATAGAACGAGATTATCCAGTGGAATCGATTACACTTGAAAAGGAGGGTTATAAACTTATCGGTAATCCATCTAAAGGTGATTTTTCTTTGACAGTTTTGAATGCCACTGAAGAAGACGCCGGGGAATTCCGTTGTCGGATTCGACAAAGTAATGGCGTTGTTTCTACCTCGGCTATAGGCAGGCTGACTCTTCTCTTCCCTCCAGCAGATGGATACCCAAAATGTAGCTCTTCTAAGTTACAGAGCGGAGAGACTGAACTAAATTGTGTAGTAGATTCAAAGGCTTCGCTTATTAATATGAATTGGACCAAATCAGGAGAAGCACACCCATTAAGGCAAGTAGTGAAATCAAGAGAAGTTTCTACATCTATACTATTAACTGATAATGACAATGGGATGGCGTTTCGATGTAGAATCAGTGGCAATTCTGTAGATAGTGAACGATTTTGCGATATCATCCCAATGAATCAGCCGCCTATTGCAGAGTTCCGTTCGGGATTGACAGAAACAAGTACGCCTATAGGCGGTCATGTGGCCCTAAAATGTGACGGTATTGGAAAACCATATGTATCAAACCTACGATGGTTTTACGGTGATCGTCACATTGAGAAGACAACTGGAAGATTTAAGATATCAATGGACAAAACCAAATTGGAAATATCTGAAGTGTCCGAAACTGATCACGATAAACCTGTCACATGTGAAGCTAGTATTCCATCAGGACTAGCAACAAACATTACTAAACATATAAATGTCTATAAAGTCGTTACTATTAAACCTCAGACAGTTTTACCATCACCTAACAAAAGTATAAGTAGCCAGAATAGTCTGCTAATTCTAGTAATATCAGGAGTTGCAGCAATTTGCATTTTATTAATAGTCATTATTTTTATGTGCTACGAGAAAATTAATAGATTATCACAAGTTAAAACAGCTTATCCAATGAACAATGGACTTATTCTAAGGATGCACAATGATTCGCCGAGGGATTCGATTGTATTTCATCGAGACTCATTTGTAAACGACTTCCCTACGTTTGATGAAGTTCCTAAATCAAGTACTTTACCGAACCAGCCTGGTGGTTTTCAGACGGTAGTCTGCTACCAACCTGGGCCAGATTCACCGGCGATTTGCTATCCTGTTTCAGCGCCGCTATCGGCGAAATCATCCCAATCTACTTCACCGTATTTTAAAAATGTAACGAGGCATAAGAAGTCTGCGTCTTTTTCCACAGGGAAACAGCGACGCGATTCAAAGTGTAAACCCAATGAAACGTCAGAAGCGCAATTTTCTTCAATGCATTCTTTAAGTAATGTGTATGATACTATACCAGCAGGAAAGAAAAAGCTCGAACGTACAGGCTCACTATAGTAAATATGTATATAGTACCAATAGTATTACTAATAATGTACAAAATGAAATTTTTAACAAAGATTTTAAAACCTGTAAATTGTAAATAAGGTACTAAACAGTGAATTAAGAAAATTAAAAATAAAAAAATAAATTCAGGGCAGCATGTGAATATTGTAAATAAAATAGGCCTAATCTGCTGAATTCATAACTGATTGACTGCAATTGAAAGTAATTATTTTAAGTTGGATTGCTATTTTCAAATAAAGTAAAAATTTATCAAACTAAACTTTACTTATTTATTGCAAATTCATACACAATGGAAAATATTAAGATAATTTAATATGTAACTATAACGATAACATTACTCAAAACAATGGTTTTGAGAAAACGATTGAAGAGATTCCATGTAATTTAAAACTTGCCTATAAACAATGATTTGTATATTATACTGAAAGTTGTTTTGTTAACTTCTCAATAAATCTGGTTCATTTCGTTTTTTTCTGTAATGGTTATTTGCTACCCATTTTACTGAGTTTAGCTTTCTAGTTGGAGTTGGGTTCTTTGATTCATTATGTCAATGCATTGCTTGATAACAGATTTGATGATGTAAACACATTTGGAAGAAAAACAAATGTAGTTGGGCAATTTTTATATTCAATTATGAACCTAGAAATGTTTTCACGCCTACAAGCTCCTACAAATTATATTATTGTTAAAATCTGGTTGAAGCTTGTATTATATTTTTGTTATTAAAGATTACAAAATGTCGAAATTTTAAAATGTTTTGAAATTCATTTGTCCATTGTATTGGTGAATACTGTATTTGTTAATAGTAGAATATGATGTAACAAAGGGCGTATTGGACATCGACATAGGAAACGAAATCAGAGTACCATTGTTTCGACTGAGAAAACTATTATCCTAGTCTTTTGATTATCGATCATCACGTGGATTTTAATCGCATGATCTTATTTCTAATGTTAAGAATAAAAGAACATATTAGAACTATTGAAACAATATAGATTTATTTTACAGATTAACTAAACTAAAATGATTTCCATACATTATATTTGTCTCGAGTTTCTAAAGCAAGTCAATTTACCGATTATTAAATAAGTACCGTGATGCCTACTTGAAAAGTTAACAGGATAATAAGCGTACTTTCTACTAAAAAAAGTCAAATAGTTTACTGATAAGTACAGTGAGTTTTAAAACAATACATATCATTAATAAATAATGACATAGTTTAAATAAACCACAAGAAATGATTCAATTCAAAAGCTAATATAAAATTTACTAAACGAACGTGACTTTAACCTGTACAGTAATCAAAAAAAAAACACAACAAAAAAAAAAAAAAAAAAAAAACACTGAACAAGAAGGCTTAACCAGTTTATTTGTTTTGTTATCTGCTTAACAGTGGGTAAAACCCAGAAATATCGAATCAACAAACACGTTAACAAAATGAACCATCACCCGATCGCCCAACACAATGGACCTACCAACCGAATCAACAAAATATCTTAGCAACACACCCTTAATTAACATACCCAAGTCAATAATTTACAAACCTGCCTATCATATAAACAATCAAACCAATGTTTCTGTTGAACGAATGTTTAAATTAATTATTAATACCATTATTGCTCAAAAAATAACACTGACATCACTATTATGAAAGAAATTACCAATGTAAGGAAGTTTCGATGCTTCTACATTCTAAGGAAGGACGGGAGCTTTCGATTGAGTATTGTAACAGTACTACATTCATAATTCACAAACAGTTACCCTTTGCTAAATTGTCAATAAATCCATGTGTTAAAAAATCTCAAAGGTCAGAGGTCAAGTAACAGAATGACTGGAGAAATAATACTGTACGTTCTTCCTTGGGATTAGTAATGTCGATATTAAGTTATTTTAGGGTCAGTTGATAGTGATCAAGACTTGTATGTCCATTTATGAACAATAATTAAGCGCGTGTTTCTTTATGTGGGCGGATGTTTTTAATTGGGAATTGAATGGGGTTGACATCATTTTTTACATTACTATAGATTTTTCCGTCTAGTTAAAATAACAGTTGGCAATTTAGGAAATCGATAAAATATAAAAAATATAAAATATTATAGTTTTCTTCTCCTTCCAGGGCATCTTCTATTTTCTTAATTTTTTAAACTATACTACATATTTCTACATAATTAAAACAAATTGTTCATTTTAATGTTGTTTGTGTGGATTGTTATGGTAATTTATATTTACTGATTTACAATTCAGTTTATACTGTAATAAACAATATTCTTTACCTTCTTGTTTTTTTTCTTTTTAATGTAAGATCTGCTGAAATAAAAGACCAGAAATATATTTCAAATCAAACAATTGAGTTCTGAACTTACTAATAGTTTACAGTATGGACAGATTGTATTTGATTAAACTTTACTGAGAACTCAAATACTATAAAGAAAAGTCATCTTTCCGTTGATTTTCGCAGTGTTCATAGTATTAATTATGTTCCAAAAAATGAAGGTTAAGAAGATTCTAGCGAACCTTATAGTCAATGCTCTGTAAAAGCATTCTTAGTAACACTGAATCTTAAAGAGTTTTCATAAAAAATACGGATGGTCACATCTGTTTTATTTTTTAGCGTTACTATTATATTTTTTTCCAAAGTTCTTTTATATTTCACTTTTAATTATTGAGATTGTCTCGAGGGATATATGGGTACAATATTTAATAAACAATTCATTTTGAAGGCTTAAAACAGGTCACAAGTTTACATTATTGTATTAAATACTCTACCAATAGTTTAAACGATTCGTCTGTTATTGGTCATTGGTATTCAGTTTTGGTTTTTGTTTTGATATTAAAAATCCCCGACTTGACATAGGCTTGTGTATTGTTCCTACTTACAGAAGTTACGCCTTTAAATTACTTCCTTTCCACAGATCTACAGAGGAAAGTTTATTGCATACAAACAATTGTAGCGGTATTAATGAAACCAGGATAAATGGTGTAAGGACACGATTCAAATGAAGCCACTAAGTATTGCTTATAAATAATAAACAGTTATCGGACGATTTCTCTTAAAACCAACAAGGTTGTTACCAAGGTATTCTATTGTTCCAAAGAATATTACCAATCACGACTTCAGGTATTTTGATATTACAGTATTGACAAAACAAATATTTGTGTCATTTTGGTTATAGGTCTGACGCGTATATCCTTCAAACATTTTGATTCCTTATGACATGTGACGTTACTAAATTTGGAATAACATTACACAACATTTTTCGCTTGGATCTGAAGAGAGATACACCAGATTAGAAAACTTGCTACAGGTGACATACGTGGATATTTCATTACCGTAATTTTGGCTGTTTTAGATATTTAAAATGATACTTCGAAATTTCTTGCTCATCACTATGACTTTCCAAGTAATACCGGTTCAAACAATAGTGGAGTTTGTGGAGGATCCTTCAATGGGCGAAACAATTAATGCTGTTTATGGAACGACTGCCTATGTTCCATGTATTGTTACCAATACTGAAAGACCGGCTTACGTAAAGTGGTTTCATGAAGGTTCTGAAGTGTTTGCCTTTGAAAACAATGCCATCGTTGGTATGCGGAAAGACAGGTATAGTTTTCCCTCAGGGCTACAAAATGGGAACTTCACACTACAGATTAATAGGGTTGAACGTGAAGATAATGGTACATTTTACTGTATTGTATCATTCGGTGTAGGTAAGAGCTCAGGTAGAGGTAGGCTCCAAGTTTACGTTCCACCTAAAGATAACTACCCACAGTGTATGACTTTGACCAACAATGACCAGACCCCACAGCCAGGGGATTCAGTAAGATTGTCGTGTATAACTCGTGGTGAAGATCCAATGTTATTCTTGAGTTGGTCTGATGCAGACGCTAAGGTTGTTCACAATGAGATCACAAATAACTTGATCAAAGTTGTTACTTTGCGTAAAGAGGATAATGGAAAGCCTTACACATGTTCGGCGTTTGGATTTGCAGTGTTTCCACCACGAACTTGCACAGTCGTACCTTTAAAAGTGTATCCAACTGTGGAATTTAAAGTTGCACACACTGACGTCTATCAAGGAAAAGACGTTGAGTTAGAATGTCATGGAATGGGACTGCCTGAGATTACAGAGTATAAATGGTACTTTGATGGCCAATTTGTTGGCCAGTCTTTTGAACGATTCTTACTGTCAGAAGATAAAACTCGACTTACTGTTTCTGACATTAATCTCAATGATAAAGGTAAAATCGTAGTTTGCCGAGTAAGTGTGACGTCTGGTTTAGCAAGTAACGTAAGTGAGGTTATTCAAGTAAGAGAAATACTAACTGTTAAACCACCCTCTCCAATAATTCTCTCCAATAATTCCAATAGTTTGAATCTACATTGGTGGATTCTAATAATTGGTGTTTCACTTGGATTTGTCATTTCCATAATTGTCATTAAGATAAATTAGAAAGATCAGTGTACCTTCATCGACCATCGACTGTACAAGATATACTATTATCGTTGCACCATGGTAGTGCTTGTGGTTGAACATTTATCAAATTTATACCTCTAGATGCTCGAAAATAAATATTCAGTGTGTTCGTGTTTTTAGAAGCAGATCCAGCAATTTTTAAAAGAAGGCGTAGTTCAAACCCACTCGAAACAAAGATCAGGAAGAAATATCCAACAACTTCTCGAACTAAGTTATTCTCTGAATTTCTCGGTTGAATTGAACTATTTTACATTATTGAATTTATTGAAAAGCTTACCAGTCTAATTTACAATTTAGTTTCCGCGTTAAATCTGGCACACTAAACTATAAAACATTGTTGGGCTTTCTAGTATTGTTGATGCGTTTGGTGCGTCTCATAGTTTGAAAATAATAGTTTTTCCGCCGCACCTCTAGGTAGATGCGAAACAAGAGGGATCAGCAATAAAAAAAACAGTAGGAGCGGAAGTGTATACTACAAAGAGAAGGGAATTGAGAAAAATGCCAATAACGTCTGAAATATCTGATAAAACCGCATAAAATTAATACGAAACGTGCGTTAAAACGATGAACATGCGCTAACCTAAACAAATACCATTCAGCGGCTGATTTACGTTTACGAATTAGAGACAGCTGGTGATGGGGTGCCTCATGGCCGAACTGTTGGGCCTACTGGCAAATACTAACGCATCATGGGTTTGCGTGTTCAAGTGCTGGATCTGCGAAATTCATAACGCTTATTTTTGTTTTCTCTAAAAGTCAATTAATGGAAATTCATTTTCAGGCTGATGTTGAATTCTAACCTTATCTTGATTGTCAGAATATTTGAGGCTAGTCATGGAAAAACCACCAAGTTGTCGCACAGGAAGTTATTGAGAAATAATCAAATAAAAAACAGGAAATATAAACAAATACAAAGGAAATTTGTGTATATTTTGTCCAATAACTTCAGTTATAGATGTCCGATTTTGATAATTGACCCTCATTTTAAAGCTTATGGAAAGTCTAACATGGCTATGACAAAAACTCAATTTTCAATTTTCCTACAACTTGGTGGTTTTGCCATGACATGCCTCATTTTTTAATTGTCAGAATATTTTTGTTTTCAAAGTTGGATTCAAAAATTACACGTGGGTTGAGTATGTTATAGACTAAACTCATTTAGAAGAAAAAAAAACAAAATATAATTGGGAAATTATGATAATCTATTACAAAATTGAACCTAGAAATTTTTTCAAGCATCTACAAGCTCCTAAAAATTATATTGTTAAAATCTGGTCAAAAATTGTATTATATTTTTGTTATTAAAGAGTACAAAATGTCGAAATTTTAAAATGTTTTGAAATCTATTTGTCCATTGTATTGGTACTACTGTATTTATTGATAGTAGAATATGATGTAACAAAGGGCGTATTGGACATCGACAGAGGAAACGAAATCGGAGTACCATTGTTTCGACTGAGAAAAATATTATCCTAATCATTTGATTATCGATCATCACGTGGATTTCAATCGCATGATCTTATTTCTAACGCTAAGAATAAAATAACACATTAGAACTATTGAAACAATATAGATATATTTTACAGATTAACTAAACATTTTGTTTGCTAAAATGATTTCCATACATTATATTTGTCACGAGTTTCTAAAGCAAGTCAATTTACCGGTTATTAAATAAGTACCGTGATGGTCTTATGGTCTTGGTGAGAATATTTCAAGGTTGATTATTTGAATAGTTAACAGGATAATAAGTGTACTTTCTATTGAAAAAAAAAAGTCAAATAATTTACTGATAAGTATAGTAAGTGTTAAAACACATCTCATTAAAAAAATAATGACATAGTTTAAATAAACCACAAGAAATGATTAAATTCAAAAGCATATACAAATTTACTAAACGAACGTGACTTTAACCTGTACAGTAATAAAAAAAAACACTGAACAAGAAGGCTTAACCAGTTTATTTGTTTTGTTATCTGCTTAACAATGGGTAAAAACCCAGAAATATCGAATTTACAAACACGTTAACAAAATAAACCACTACCCGATCGACCAACAAAATGGACCAACCACCCGAATCAACAAAATATCTTAGGAACACACCCTTAATTAACATATCCAAGTTAATAATTTACAAACCTGCCTATAAACAATCAGACCGACCGACCAGACAAAACCGACAAACCAACCAACAAACTAACCATACAAGCGAACAACCAAAGAACCAAACAACCAACCGACCAACAAAAATATCTTAGCAACACATCCTTAATTAACATACCCAAGTCAATGATTTACAAACCTGCCTATTATACCTAACAATCAGACCGACCGACCAACCAGCCAACCGACAAACCAGCCAATAAACCAACCAACCATACAAGCAAACAAGCAAATAACCGACCAAAAAACTCAACAAAATTCAGACTAACCACCGACTAACCGACCAACAAACAAACCACCCATTCACCCAACCAAACAACAGACCAAACAACCACCTACTAACCAACCCAACCGAGCGACCGATTAAGCGACCGAGAGACTAACCAGCCAAACAACCATCTGACTGACCACCGTGCGACCGACCGACCAACCAACCAACAAACCAATCAATCAACCAACTAGCCAATCAACCAACAAACCAGACAATCAATCAATCAAACAACCAACAAACAAAAAACTAACCAAACAAACAAGCAAACAACCAATCAACCAACCAACCAAACGATCCAAGTCAGCAAGCAAACAACAAACCAAACATCCAACTAAACTTCGACTGACCAACTAACCAATCAACCAACCAGCCAATCAAACAACCATCCACCCAAGCAAGCAAACAAAAAACCGAAACATCCGACTGACCTTCGACCGACCGACCAACCAACAAAAATACCAAACAAACTATATAACCAACCAACCAACAAATCATCCAACCAACCAACCAACCAACCAGCTGTTCGACCAATCAACCAACCAACCAACCAACCAACCAACCAACCAACTAACCAACCAACCAACCAACCAACCAAACAACCAACCAACCAACCAATCACGGATGTAGTTTAGCCACATAAACAACTATAAATTATTACCGTTATTCCAAAAATGTCTATAACGTAATGTGGACAGCGGTAAAGTTGTTTTAGTTAATGTAAAATATTTTCGGAAAAGGACATAGACCTCCTACAATGTCAATTGAGCCTATTGCGAAATTAGTAATTGTGAAATGAGTGTTTTCTTCCGCGTTGTAATAAACTTACTAAAAAATGCAGTTTTTTGGAACCAATGTTTCTGTTGAACGAATGTTTAAATTAATTATTAATACCATTATTGCTCAAAAAATTACACTGACATCACTTTAATGAAAGAAATTACCAATGTAAGGCAGTTTCGATGCTTCTACATTCTAAGGAAGGACGGGATCTTTCGATTGAGTATTGAAACAGTACTACATTCATAATTGACAAACTTTTAAATTGTCAATAAATCCATGTGTTTGAAAATCTACAAGGTCAGAGGTCAAATAACAGAATGAGAAGAGAAATAATACTGTACGTTCTTCCTTAGGATTAGTAATGTCGCCATTAAGTTATTTTAGGGTCAGTTGATAGTGATCAAGACTTGTATGTCCATTTATGAACAATAATTATGCGCGTGTTTCTTTATGTGGGCGGATGTTTTTATTTGGGAATTTAATGAGGTTGGCCTCTTTTTTTTTTACATTTATATATATTTTCCGTATAGTTAAAATATCAGTTGGCAATTTAGGAAATCGATAAACTACTATCGTGTCATAGTTTCGTTTCCTTCCAGGGTATCTTCTATTTTGTTATTTTTTAAAAACTACACAACATATTTCGACATAATTAAAACAAATTTTTAATTTTAATGTTTGTTTTGTGTGGACTGTTATGGTTATGAACAAAATTTTATACCTTCTTGTTTTTTCTGTTTGATGTAAGATCTGCTGAAATAAAAGACCAGAAATATATGTCAAATCAATACAATGAGTTCTGAACTCACTAATGGTTTACAATACTGGCAGATTGTATTTGATTAAAACTTTGACTACAAAATTATATTTTACATAATTAAACAAATTATTCATTTTAATGTTTTTTTGTATGACTGTTATTGTTATTTATATTTGTTGAGTCGAAATTCAGTTTATACTGTAATTAAAACAAAATACCTTCTTGTATTTTTTTCTCTTTGATGTAAGATCTGCTGAAATAAAAGACCAGAAATATTTTTCAAATCAAACAATTGAGTTCTGAACTTACTAATAGTTTACAGTACGAACAGATTGTATTTGATTAAAGCTTTAGTGAGAATTCAAATACAATAAAAAAAGTCATCTTTTAGGTGATTTTCGCAGTTTTCATAGTAATTCAATTATGCTAAAAAATTTTAAGGTTAACAAGATTCTAGCGAACCTTATAGTCAATGCTCTGTAAAAGCATTCTTAGAAACACTGAGTCTTAAAGAGTTTTCATAAAAATACGGATGGTCACATCTGTTTTATTTTTTAGCGTTACTATTATATTTTTTTCCAAAGTTGTTCTATTATATTTCACTAAAATATTGAGATTGTCTCGAGGGATTATGGGTACAATATTTAATAAACAATACATTTTGAAGGCTTAAAACAGGTCACAAGTTTACATTATTGTATTAAATACTCTACCAATAGTTTAAACGATTCGTCTGTTATTGGTCATTGGTATTCAGTTTTGGTTTTTGTTTTGATATTAAAAATCCCCAACTTGACACAGGCTTGTGTATTGTTCCCACTTACAGAAGTTACGCCTTTTAATTACTTCCTTTCCACTTCCGACAGATCTACAGAGGAAAGTTTCATTGCATACTAAAATTGTACCGGTATTAAGGAAACCAGGATAAATGGTGTAAGGAAATGATTCAAATGCAGCCACTAAGTATTGCTATACATAAACAGTTATCGGACGATTTCTCTTAAAACCAACAAGGTTGTTAGCAAGGTATTGTATTGTTCTAAAGAATATTACCAATCACGACTTAAGGTATTTTGATATTACAGTATTGACAAAGCAAATATTTGTGTCATTTTGGTTATAGGTCTGACGCGTATATCCTTCAAACATTTTGACTCTCTATGACATGTGACGTTACTGTACTTGGAATAACATTACACAACATTTTTTGCTTGGATTTGAAGAGAGATACAACAGATTAGAAAACTTGCTACAGGTGACATACGTGGATATTTCATTACCTTAATTTTGGCTGTTTTAGATATTTAAAATGATACTTCGAAATTTCTTGCTCATCACTATGACTTTCCAAGTAATACCGGCTCAAACAATAGTGGAATTTGTGGAAGATCCTTCAATGGGTGAAACAATTAAAGCTGTTTATGGAACGACTGCGTATGTTCCATGTATTGTTACCAATACTGACAGACCGGCTTATATAAAGTGGTTTCATGAAGATTCTGAAGTTTTTGCTTTTGAAAACAATGCCATCGTTGGTATGCGAAAAGACAGGTATAGTTTTCCCTCAGGGCTACAAAATGGGAACTTCACACTACAGATTAATAGGGTTGAACGTGAAGATAATGGTACATTTTACTGTATTGTATCATTCGGTGTAGGTAAGAGCTCAGGTAGAGGTAGGCTCCAAGTTTACGTTCCACCTAAAGATAACTACCCACAGTGTATGACTTTGACCAACAATGACCAGACCCCACAGCCAGGGGATTCAGTAAGATTGTCGTGTATAACTCGTGGTGAAGATCCAATGTTACATTTGAGTTGGTCTGATGCAGACGCTAAGGTTGTCCACAATGAGATCACAAATAACTTGATCAAAGTTGTTACGTTGCGTAAAGAGGACAATGGAAAGCCTTACACATGTTCGGCCTTTGGACTTGCAGTAAATCCACCACGAACTTGCACAGTCGTACCTTTAAAAGTGTATCCAACTGTGGAATTTAAAGTTGCTCACACTGACGTCTATCAAGGAAAAGACGTTGAATTAGAATGTCATGGAATGGGACTGCCTGAGATTACAGAGTATAAATGGTACTTTGATGGCCAATTTGTTGGCCAGTCTTTTGAAAGATTCTTACTGTCAGAAGATAAAACTCGACTTACTGTTTCTGACATTAATCTCAACGATAAAGGTAAAATCGTAGTTTGCCGAGTAAGTGTGACTTCTGGCTTAGCAAGCAACGTAAGTGAGGTTATTCAAGTAAGAGAAATAATAACTGTTAAACCACCCTCGCCAATAATTCCCATTGAAGAAGATTATAGTTTGATTCTAATTATTGGTGTTTCGCTTGGCATTGTCATTTTTATTCTTATAATGGTTATTATCCAAATGTGTTATAGAAAAATGCGTATTATGAGACAATTGAATTTACAATATCAAGACAGTACTTATGAAGAGATGAATGCTTCTAGATGTGACGGTATATCATTCGATAAATTAAGTATGGGAAGTTTAGGTGTAATAAGCCATATTAGCGGCAATCCATATATTTATCGAAGTTCTACATCGCGTCCTGCATCACCCATAGGCAGCAGACGTAATTCATGTCATTCTATAACTCCTCCACTGAGGAACTCATTGACGCCCTCCAGAGCAGGTTCGCCCTATTTTGATAGACCACCGTCGTTTAGATCTAGCCGGTCAAATACCCCGCCGGAGACGCCTAGCAGAACTGGTTCCCCTGCCTATCTATCTCCTAGGCCGGCTAGTGATTCTCCTTTTTTCCCACGCAGAGGTTCATCCACAAAATCTCCATCTCCGCAGCCTGTTTCACCGGCTGGGATTGAACCTCCGTTTCTGAGGTCTCTTCACGACTCTATAGCAACTGATCCTGCGGTTCCAAGTAAGCGAGTTATGGAGATCAAAGCATCTGAGGGAATACCACTGAATCAAATAGCTTCTACAAGCAGCGATTCTGGGTCAATGCCACACCTTATGGAAAAGGCCGTTGAGCAAACGTATGAAGAGATGCCATTGACAAGGAAAGTACGAGATTGGCGAACGACATCATTTTAAAATCCAAAATGTCCACTAACTTCAAACAAGAAAGTATTATGCATTGGCCTACGCCGAGCAATGAGATACACGTGTCATGACAGGATTAAATATTAATTAATACTAATCCTGTCACGATTGGAGTATGCATTATACTTTCTCACCTCATTTTAAGTTTAATGAATCACCATCTAGTATCATTTGTGTTTTCACCAGTAGGTTTCCAAATAGTACATGTGGCAGAGGCAAACCAAAGAAGGCATGAGTCGCAAAGCTAGTTTTCCAAAACAGAAACAATAAATTGTCAGTTTTTCAAACCTTATTTTATTTTCAAAACATACAATTTAAACATTCAACTATCAAACAAAATTAACAACTTTCAGATGCATAACCAAGGTATACTGATAACACATTTTCAAATGCAGTTTTCACAAAACTTACATATTAAGCGTTCGAAATTTGATTGTTCATAACTTTGCAAGGAAACAGCGTATGAAATTAACTGTTTTGCATGTTAAAAATAATAATGTCTAGTTTCATAATCTATAAATAACTCAATTTTCAAGTTTTCGACTTAAGCCTCATCTCTGCCACATATTTTCAAGTGCACATATCTTGTTAAAAGACAATGGGTTAATAGGTTTATAGTATTATAAAGTATTGGTATGATATAAATGTATCATACAACTGTAAATAAATACAAATACATTTGATGTGTACATTTCTCCGATTAGCTAGATAATAATTCTAGAATGAAACATAAGAAATTATTCTAGTAAAAATCAATAGTTGTTGATTTATGTTGTAGTGTTTTGCATTAAAGTAAAGTCTATAGAACTATACTCAATCAAAAAATATAATAAAAATAAAAACAAATAAAATAGAAAAAACAATTATAAAAATATTTAAAAAAATAATAAAATCACATAAAAAAAAATGGGAAAAATAAGTACGGTAAATCTAAAAGAAACCAAAGTTAGTTTAATGTTTATTTATGAACAGTGCGTTTTATTAGGGCATTAAGAACATTATTTTATAAATGTAAAATTTAAAATCTAAAATCTTTCACAATGATAATAACGAAAATTTCCTCAAATACCACCACAATTTCTAAATTGCATTCCACTATAATCTAATAAACGACATACCTTTGCTTTATTTAATGTTTATAAAAACAGTGATTTAAATGGGTTGTATGCATTATCATTTTTATAATTTTGTTTGTTTATAATGTCAAAATGGTCATCCAGCGCCCACTATTGTTGTCATATCTTTAAAGTTTTTATCACTGGAAGTTCATTAAATACAACCACCATTTCAATGTGTAATTCCATCATAATTTAATTAACGAAGGACAATAATAATATTCACTGTTTATTTATAAAGAGTGCGGTATAATATGTTTTCAATTTTGGTCGAATTTTCTCTGCTGTTTACGTTTAAATATTGATTAAATTTTGCAATGGTGCCGTCTTCCGTTTTTATGGGCTTGACCCAATCCGTTTATCTCTCTATATAGTATATAATATATACATAATATATATATTTTATACTATATAATATATAATATATACATAATATATATGCCCAAGATGTGTTAATAACGTCAAAATGTTCACTGCGCCAACTACTGATATCTGTAAGAATGTTATAAACTTGAATTTCATTAAATACGACCACTATTTTAATATTTCATTTCACTATAATTTAATTAACGATTGGCAGCAATGGTTTATGTACTGTTTATTTATAAAGAGTGCGATATAAAACGATTGTCAGCAATGGTTTATGTACTGTTTATTTATAAAGAGTGCGATATAAATACTACTTTATTAAGTGTACTTTTTATTAACTTCAAATGGTTCTCAGTGCCATCATTTTCCTAAATCTTTAAGAATTTGAATCACTGGAAGTTCCTTAAATACCACCGACATTCCAATATTTCATTCAATATAGTTTAATTAACTGTGGGCTCTAATGGTTTTTGTACTGTTTATTTATAAACACAGTGCGTTATGAATACTACTTTTTGTATTTATTTGTTAATATCGTCAAAATGTTCATAGCGCCACCTATTGATATTGGTCTAAAATCTCTAAGAGTTTTAATCACGGAAGTTCATTAAAAATCACCGCCGTTTTATTATTGCATTCCATGATTAGTCTAATTTGTGATCGTTATTGACAGAAAAATGTTCTTAATTCTCTAAGAAAATATTAATGAATAAATAAAGAACACGAAGGTTACATTGTTGCAATTTTCTAAAATCAATGTTGTTTGTTTGTTTGTTTAATGACGTCCACTTATTCACACAATGATTTCATTTGTTGTGATGATTGAGTGGCAGATGGAATATGATAATGAAGGGATACTATAATTCTAAGCTTAACCAGAACATTCAGCTACCATATATACTGGCTTATCTGGAAATTTAAAATACTGTAAAGCATTCATTTCTTTAGATATTTATTTCACTATGAAATAGATGATACCAATTGTGAGACTGTCATCCAACATGTATTTTCATTTGGATAAATGACCAAACAATTCGCTAAAACTGTGTTGTAACTAGCTTCAAAGTAACTTAGATAGTGAAAAACCTGTTCCTTCTACCATTCGCATATTCCCAGAAAGTATGTTATGTTAGATAGTGAGGTTTGCAATATTACGAAATACAATGACAAAAACGGATACGTCACACTTCCATTTTTGTAGTTGCTAAAGTAATAATAATATGCGACATTTATATAGCGCTTATTGCAAAGGCCTCTAAGCGCTTCACAAATACCCCAGTCATTTGAACAAACACCTATGAAATACAATTCATTCTATAATGCTGTATTCAGCGCATATGGCATTTGTACCTCCCAGGTACCCACTTATCGGGTGGAACGAGGTAACGTTGATAAAGTGTCTTGTCTAAGAACACACACAGCGACCAGAGTGAGCCCCGAACCACCGACCTCGTGATTGGAAGTCCAAAACGCAACCGCTACGGCAACTGCTTCCAACAAAAAAGTGTTAAAATACGATATATAAAATTGTCTACCTACGATTTGTTGATGATCGTCATAAAATACTGATCAACTGTGACAGATATTGAACGTGTTCAATATCCGTTTTTGTATTTCGTGAAGTTGCAAAAACTCCCCATTATGTTTAAGCCACAGCCGAACACAATTCATAGCATTTTAGTTCAACTCTGCAGCCTTCAAGGACTTTACATTCTAGTCCAGAGAGAACTTGCTAGTTACTATGTTTTATACCCAGGACATCTCTCTTTTTTTTTTGGAAAATTATTCGTTAAACCAGTAAAACTTCGTGAAATTTTCCCACGTTCCACGAACTACCAGTCGGTTTCACATGTTGGTTTTAACTATAAAGTACAATTTTCAAAAACAAAATACTTATACATTTGAAACCACCATAATTTTATTTCAATAGGACATTCATTTTATTTCATTTGGATTGTTACTTTCTTAATGTGAA
Source organism: Nesometra sesokonis (assembly GCA_025631205.1). NCBI lineage: Eukaryota > Metazoa > Echinodermata > Crinoidea > Comatulida > Antedonidae > Nesometra > Nesometra sesokonis. The sequence continues at coordinate 4,691 of JAOTQE010018019.1, read as the reverse complement.
AGAATAAAGACCTGAACACTCCAGGAAAGTAAAATTCACTCCATCCAAATAATTGGAAATTCACATATAGAAACGTTTTCACCAGTTTTTATCATTTACTATCCAAACTCAGCAAACTCAGCGATCTTCATCGGTGAGAAGCTGTTGCAAATCGAAGTTTTACGATAAAACTGTTGGAGATTTTAAAATTATTCTTCACAGTTAGGTAAAATAAAACAACGTAATCCGTTTGGGCCATTAAATGTCAATCATAAATATAATACTTAAAACGTAATTATCCCCCAAACGAGTTTTCTCCAATGGTTAGGGCGACGTTGGGGAGCAAATGATATAACGTTTCCATAATGTCCAACCGAGCGGGATGATCGCACTCCTTTGATGTAAATTTTGGAGTGAATTTTCACCTTTTTGGAGTGATCGCTCAGGTTACTCCTCACAAAGACTGGATTTTCATTTTTTTACATTAATAGAGTCATGCAGTCACGTTAACCACCAATACATCGCCCTTTTGTCTTTTTTTATAATTAACCGATTCAAGTGTAACCACAGTGGATATATTTTTTAAAATTTAAACAAAATAAATGAATTCCAGTTCGTCGTGTGTGGCGTTTCGCTCCGTAATCTACGAAGCGTCCTAGCTATGGACGACTGGTAATCTTTTTTGCCGTCCTCAACTAAAACATAATGCCGTGTCTTCAATAGGGCGCCTAGGACATTACTAACTAGCATTGACAACACAAATAATCAGCGGTTACAGATCACATTATTGAATGTCACATTCCTGAATGAAACAACGGAAAAATATTAAAAAGGGAAACACACAAACATAAAAGACAAATAAATGAAGCTATCGCTATGCTTTAACAACATGAATAAAAGAGAAGGTGCATAGACATTGTCCAATTTTTACAACCACCTCATTTGTGCTGAAGTTTATGATCATAGAGGGCGACAAAGATCACCAGTCGTCCACAACTAGATAACCAGTATAGATTTATTATTTACGGCTAGATGGTGAACTTAACACTGTAGAATTGAAATCCCATGTAGGCGCCAACAAAACCTAGATGTAATGATTTGATAATTCGTACAACCATGTGATGATGCTTTATTTTTATACACAAAATAACAAACATTATAATGCTTTGAAATTAGCAAATTATTTAAAAATTATGTAGCATACCTTTATAGATCTGGCGAACCCCTTTTTCTAGTGACCACATTCCACTATTCCACTATTCAATAGCAGATTCTTTTTAAGAACTCTGTCCTTTTGATCAGTTGAATTTTCTTCTACTTCTCAATTCCAAAAACCTCTGAGTACCTCAATTCCATCAAATTAAATATTAAAGTGTCATTTTCGAAAATACAGAAAATGTATAAGTGTCAGTTCCGAGCATCTAGATACTCTAAAACTTCCCCAAACTTGGGGTTTAAAATAGGTTAAAATATGCCACTCCAGATTTCCAAAATGTATGAATTCGTCCCTGATCGAACCCCTTTAAACGATCCTGGCTACGGGCCTGATCCAAACATCTGTAGATCTAAAGCGTACATTACTTCTAAGAGCCGTGACGACAAAATATAATTATTGAGGTATTTCTTGACATTGTAATGCATCAATGTTTTGGCCTGGGTATATGTCTAGTTAATCAAATAACCTAATACTTCGGATACTATATCAATAATTGATATCAACGGCGGCATATAACATTGATATTACAACATGTATAAGCCGATATAATTCATAGTTTCCCTAAATTCAACACAAGATAAAAAACAAAATGAAAAAATAAGTTCCTTATTATTAAAATACTGATACTTATTGGGAAGTATCCTTGAGACCCTTATCGGTTCCCTGCATCCATGTGTTGGACAAGCAATGGGCCTCGACACAGTTTAGGATGATGTGTTAATTAAGCATGCTCCACATTTTAAATATCCCCTCAATATAGGCCACCAACTCCTAACAGATGTGAGCCAATCAGGCCCTAAATCGGTTGTTATGGAGTTGGCACAAAGTCACAACAGCGACTGCTTCAATTGAAACAATTTCGATACATCCAGATTAAAAAATGTTTCTGGGATATCTGCAGTTTCAAGTGCAGGTATAATATCCAGATTGCAAACTAAATCTCTTCATTTTAATAAAACATTATTGTTATAAATAATGTTTGTAGGAATCAAAAAGGTCAAGATATTTGCTAGGTTTCTTGAAGAACGGTTTTCTATTTTGAAAAAAAAGATAAAAAATTAAAAACAAAATATTGTGCTGAAGTTAACAAAGGGTTAATAATTCGAGATATTGTTTTATTCCTTAACTTCCTATCATTGTTTTATACAGTAATGTGTTAATGTATTTTTGAGACATCCCTGTAATCGTGAACGGTATAAAACTGGACTTCCCTTGAACCCAACAATTGTCTACGACAGACATTAAACGTCAGAGTTTAACTGTCAGAAACACACGATTATATTTAAATACCGTAAATAACAATAACCTTCGATGCTAATTTATTAGAAGAAGCAAACTTAAAAACGCGTTAAATGACAAAAACGCTAATAAAATTTATTTAAAAAAAAACGTGTTAATAAAAACAAGTTAATAAAAAAACTCCCTAATAGAATGGATTTAAGGAATTCTAATAAAATAACACAATATACAATGAGATTAGTGCAATATTAGTAATAAACAATAATGTCGAAGATGGGTTTTTATTTTAATTTTATCAACAAACGTATTTTATTTGGGACACCTGATATTATTCATTTCCATGCTATTAAAAAAAACAAATTAATAGTAGAAAAGTGATAATTAATTATAATTTAGGTCTATGATTATTGGTTAGATAGAGCTAAGTAAATCATAAAGAGAATCCTAAATAAAAACTGGTCGTTGTGGCATAATGCCGATATTGTTCAATGGTTCAGGTTTAGTTGTGTAAAGTCAACCTCAAAAAAGTATCTAATAGGCCTAAGTATGGTGTGGATAGGAGGGGTAGTTGTAGGGAATTATAGATTGATGGAAAAGGAGTAACACGTGTTCTAAGGCAGGCAGCATAAAAAACGAGGCTTGTCGTGTCGCTTCAAGCAATATAGACGTGAAATACGCAATAATATTGAATTTATTTCTTGGGGTATATTCTTTTCCCAAATACAATATCCACTCAGTTACATACCCCCGGTTCTGAATGAGATTTGTAATTAGTGGAATGTAGATTGGTGGATGACATGCTTACCTTCTAATCTCGATCTCCCGGGCGCAAACCTGACTGCAAACCATGTTCTGTCCCACCACCTTCCTAAGCCTCGTAATGAGATTTGGTTTAGAAAGCATGACGTAGATATACTGTAAGTGGTGAAAAAATCGCTGCTAGATGTGAGAGGGAATACTAAAAATAAGTATTTGAAATTGAAAGAATACACACTGTGCCAGTTTATATTGTTTTACCACATAAAAATACGGCACTATAAAATACAAATGTAATCAATATAAGATAGTAAATTAATATGTGGATTGAGACAACGACGGGCCTATCTGCAAACAAATTTTAAAGTCATGGTTATCAGTAAAAATATAAATAAATAGACTTAAAGATGTATTGTCACTTGAAAAATGACAAAAGATGGATTGCTAGTTTCAAAGAAATATATAAGTTATGACCATGAAACTAGAAATTAGGGTATTTTAAAATTATTTATCCCCAATATTGCAATGTTATATGCTAAAAATCAGCCAAAAACCTCAAAAAGGCTGGAAGCCTCTTAAATTTGTATCATTTTTCAGTGTAAAAATGTTATTAAACAATTTTTAAACACACTAATTTCTATTCTCAGGTTCTTAAATGTGATGTTACTTTATTATGAGCAAGTTAATTCCAAAATTAATGTCATTGATTTTTTGGTCATTTTCAAGTGACAATACATCTTTAACGTGACGTACGTATTGGATAATCACAGGCATCTGGATTAACATAAATTATTTTAAGTTTGAGAACACACTGCACCACCGTATTTTTATATATTATTTCAATTGTTGAAATCATTTTAATATTGGTAATGCAGCCATCTTTGAATTGAAACATTTAATTTAAAAATCGACCACTATCCACAGAATGGAAATTGGAAAATAATTCATGAGAACAAACTTAACTACTATGCCCTGAGGCATAGGAATAAGTAGATGGATGAATCTATTTTAAGTTAATACAAAATAATGTTACAGTTTCGATGAGTAATTTCCACAATGTCAGAGGGGGCCTGCCAGATGCAAAATCTATGACATTATCTTGTTATGCTTACTCTATGTTGAACATTTCAACCAGGCTATGTTTGTCAAATCATGTAGGTTTTTAGACTATTATCACGAAATAATCCATACCTCCCCATGGTCCTCGATGGTACAGTTTATGGAAGTTGCATTCTGTCACATTAATCCAGGCCCTACTAGTTTATTCGACTGGATTATATAGCAATAGGGGAAAAAACTCTGTGATTCACATTTAGAATTGTCATGGAAACGCTGGAAAAGTCGGATTGCATTTTGAAAGATAGGCCTCCTGATGTTGTCAAATTTTATTTTTCACTAAACAAAGCACAACCTAAGAGAATAAAATAAAGTATAATGCATACTCCAAGCAATGAGATACATGCCATCGTGACAAGATTCAATATTTCGACATAAATTATGT
>JAOTQE010018008.1:0-10771 GCA_025631205.1 Nesometra sesokonis | reverse complement strand
TACCAACATGGCTGGGTAATTTTTAACCAATAGATGTACAAGTTGACTATTGTATCAACGTTGGGTAAAAAGTTGGGTAAAAAATTGACCAACGTTTTTACAGTGTAACCAATGGGATGATGAACCGAAAACATTTTGTTGCACACTTGGGCCTCTAAATATGCACCAGAGAGCATTTTGTAGAGACACATTTTCCCGGTCCCTATGCGGACCCATGTCCCACGGCTAGTTTGCTGTTAAAATCTCACACCTGTGCTTATCCCACTTGGCACTGGGCCCTCTTTCTAGCTCATCCGCCATTTGTTGAAACGTAATGGGAATCACATTGGGGACAGACAATCCGACTTACTGATCAACTAACAATGGGATGTCCGAGACCCATAACTAAGAAACTGTCTGCTATATATTTAAAACAAATTGAATTAACGAAATTGCATACTAAACGTGGGACGGCAAACGAATCATTCGACGTCTACAGAATGATTGTGCTGGGACGCTGCATCTAGGCTTGATGTGTCTATCTATCTATTTATATTGAAAGTACAATATCATTTGTGCTGGTTTCACAAACTCAGTTCAAAACTGCGTATAAATACAGTTAAAAAACAAACCTATAAAAGAACTTGATCACAGAAAGTACAGTTGGTTGCACAAGTATAAACTATTTTTTAAAAGTTTGTTTACGGACTTCAATAATACTCTGCTGTACTTTTTAAATTGAGTCGTTTGCCAAAAATGTTCTAGGCAATATTAACAATGATTTACAGTTTTAATAACAATTCTCCTACATTTTATGAATCTAAATTATCAAATATACTATAAATGCAATAAAAATAGGACGTGTGGATCAGAGACAATAAAGCACTCAGTCCTATTTAGTAAGAACTTTTATTAATTCATTTGTTAACCCATCTAGGATTTATAAAATACAGACATTTATTGACAGAATTGGGTTTGGTGGTGTACAATTGAAAGCGTTAAACTCGAACCAGGATCAAGTAAATAAAAATAAATACCATTAAAGTCTGCCTAATATTTTGAAAATCAGAATTAGTTAAGCTAAAAGATTAAATACTGGTATGTTACATTTTTCGCCAACCTTTATTTAAAATTAGTGTTGGTCACTTGTAAAATCACTGTGTTTGATGTGGAGGATACGTATCAGAGACAAATTAAATTAATGGTTTTTAAATGTTTATGTTTTTATTGCAAGCTCATACAATGTGGAAAACGTCATAAAAAATTGAACATAAAATATAATACTGTATTATAGATACGAAGAAACTTATACATTGGGTATAGGCCTAACTCTTGTTAATCACATAATAGAAAACAATGGCTGACTAAACAAAAACACGGTTGCTTAGATCATAAAGACAACTTTTCCATGCTTTAATAATAAATAATATGTGGGACTTTTATGCTTTCCTTTTCGTCACGATCGCTACATTGGATATATATCCCCGATGTAATCGGCAAGGGTTCCCCGAAGAAGCTGTACTTTCCCGATTTAGTCAGGGAGCACTTGCCGATTGGATCGGGAGAATATCCAGTTTAGCGATCGTGATGGAAAGGCGTTGTAGCGACAGTGAGCGAATTTTTCTGGAAACCACGCCTTATCTGTATGACTTTTAATTAATTTAATTATATGTTTTTCTCTTAACAGCCAAAGAGCCTATTTAAAAGACATTCGTATTCTGGTTCCCGGATCGTGGCACCGACGTCCACACTATAGAAACGCAGAATGGGAACAATATGACAACAGTGACGTCATCATCGATATCCCGAGTGACGATTATGGAAATAGACCATACACAAGTAAAGCCACACAATGTGGAGAGGAGGGAAACTATATTCATCTCACCCCTAGGTTCGTCCTCGACATGGATCTACAGAGGCATTATGGAGAATTTGACAAAGCAGTAAGTGCAATTCATCGGTGTGGGACACCCGTTGACGGTCGGAAGTACGCATGTGCGTTACAAAAAGTTCAAGCCAGGTCCATAGATTTATTATTTACGGCTAGATGGTGAACTTCCACAGAATACATAGCCCCAAGTGCAGTTCCATGTAAGTGCCTACTATTCTGGAATCCAACCAATCAAATCGCGTTATGTTCTAACCCTGTTGCCATGTCGAAATTGCACACGCACAATCTTTCACAGAAGTTTCAAATTTATCAATGAATTAAAGTAAATTTAATCAAAATCTAAAGACATCGACAACATATGAGTGACTTATGTAAATAATGTGTATGACAAAACAATGTTAAAAATACAATAATTGTAAAACGGGTATTATTATTTAACTTACATGTTTGTGGCAAAGGCTGAAGAAATCAAAATAGTAGGTGCCAATGGGACTGCAAATTCTACAGTGCCAAGTTTACCATCTAGCCGTAATAATAAATCTATGGATTTATCGGTATGGGACACCTGTTGACGGTCGGAAAAGTACGCATGTGCGTTTCATAAAATTTAAGCCAGGTCACAGTATTCACAAACTTCCAGCCAATAAAAAACCTGTACCGCGATGTATAAGATTTTTACTTGTTAAAATCAATTTATGATCTGGTTTGAACATTGTAAAATATGGGGTATTTGATCTGTAAATATGCTTATCATGTATAATAAAACATAGCCCTACACCAGAAACTTAAATGTGTTAATAAAATAATTGACTAGAAGTATTTAAGGAGTTTTAACTTGCTTAAAGCAGTTCTGTTCACTGTAATATTTACGATAAACACCAATGAAAACCAATTGACGCAAAGCGTTGTTTTGAAACAAAAGCAACGTAAAAGTGACATTATATTTGGCATATTAATGAACTTTATATAATGATTCATAAGGCTGATGTTGAAGCTTTATACGTCTATCCACAATTATCACTGGGACCCTTGCTGAATCATCAACGTATTGTAATTAATAATACAACAATTTACTTTCACATTAACCGACATATTCGCCTACAGGCAAATACGCTCTTTATATTAATAAGGTGTTCTAAACTAAAAACATTTATATTTAGTATAATCTTCGGTTCCTTCAATTAAATTCCAAAATGGGTTTAATACACTAAATTAATTTTCTCTAAAATACATCAATGAAATTTAAAAAGGATGTTGATAATGATCATGCTAATGAGTAATGGAAACTCTCACAAAAGCACGAAAAGGTTTTAAGAAAGAACACGGCTGCATGCCTATGATTTGACATGAAGGGTTGGCTACACCCCGACTGTCTATCTCTCTACGACTTTGTTTCGATATACACAGTATCAGAAGTTCCGGATATATAAAATATTTAACTTGTCAACTGAACGATGGTTGGCATTTCTGTTCACATCGTCAAACTTTTGTACCAATATGCGACGTATACGAATTCACCCTTAATTTCATAGTTTTCTTGTCATAATATACAAAATCCAAAAGTAGTATAGCATGGTTCAACTATATGTAAATTCCATATCATCGTATATCAATATTGACATTTCTTGTGCTGGAAGAGAATAATTTGTGCACATATTCGTCACTGAACCCCGTCGGGGGACATAGGTTGCCCCAATTATAGGATTTTGACTCTGGGCAACCCTCTTAAATTTATCCTGCGACCGCCCCTGGGCCCTGACTGAAACTTGATAGGATTACATAAATTAGCATCGTACATATTTATTCTGAAATATAATGCAGATTATTAAAACAGATAATTAAAAGCTATCTAATTACAAAACACTGTATAATACCTTGTATTATGTGAAAATATGTAGGAATAAGATAGGTAATTATCTTTTGGTACCCAGATTACCGTATCTTTCAACGAAAAACCCTAATATTTAGTACTCGGTTTTAGATTTTAGATAAAGAGGGCCACGTCAAAGTGACGTCATTAAACAGTGATTTACCATAATTGGTATTAAAGTTTACCATAATGGTGTTTTTCGTGGTTTCTTTTAACGTTTTGAAGTTTATGCACTAAACGTCACGATAGGATACGCTAGATGATTGTTTACAAAATGAAACAATATAATCAATTTGATCTTTTTGATATAGGCTAAATAAATTCCGTCTGCCGGTGACCCGAGGGTGGAATTTCGGAATAATACGAAATTAAGCTACGATTATCACAATCACTTGCATACTTTTCGTTGACAATAAAATAGTTTGCTATTAAAAAATCCAGATTTCACCAAGAGAAAGCTGACATGGCCTCTGTGTGACACGAAACTTGTGCCAAGAGATACTTTCTCTGTTACACAACTATAAAAATAAGTTTACGGATCCACAAGTTAAGCTGAAGCGATACGTTTCTTCAATATTTACGTTTTTTAAACTACATTTTTTTTGGAAACAATATATCAAACTTAATGACGTATGTATATCGAAGCAAAAGGTTAACACAGAAAAATTCCAAATTCTTTTGAGAAACTTTTGCTTTAAAATAATAGGCCTAATTGTTTTCAGCTCAGAGTTTTTTTTTGTTATAGAGTTCAGAGTAATAAAAAATTGTGTTTGTGTATACAAAATACTGAAAAATAATAGGCGTAGGCCTATTGGCTATCATGAGAATTTAGTGAATGAAGACCTGGCCTACAGGGATCGAAGGCAATTTCTTTGTTCACCAAAGACTCATCAAAGATAATATTTTAATAATAATTATGTAGCACAGCCAAGCCAATTGAGACATACCGGTACGTCGCAAATACATATTAGTAAACCAATCTTAAACATGATAAACAATATTAAATAAAATATACAATGAGGTGTCTAGAAATTTGAGAGGCCATTTGTGTTGAGAAGTTCGTGAAATGTGAGATATAAGGACGTAAATATAATTTTACAATTATGGCCCTCTATTGGCCGTAATTCTCGTAAACGGACACCTCCCGTAAGCGGACACTTTTCTCGGACCCGAGGGTGTCCGCTTACTACGCTTACGCTTACTTGTTCAACTGTATAAGTAAGTTTCATCGAGTTTTTAATGCTTTATGTGTAATGTGCCTTATTAAGTCCATTTTTAATAAAATTAAATAAGAAACGGCAATCCATTATGACTGTCAGATAGAGAAATAAGGTTAAAAGGGCGTTGAAGATCTTGATTAATTTTAATCGTGGAAACAGTTTTTTGTTTCAATCGTTTCATCTGTGTAATCGAACCGTCTTAAAACATGACGAATGACCTAGAGGAAGTATCAGAGTTTAGGTGGAGTGCTTCCATCTCATTAATGGAGGGGAAGGCGACTATTAATTTTACAATTGTTTCTCATTGGTGTCTTCCTCCTTATGGTGTTCATCACACATTGTTCGTATACTGATTAAATTGTGAACGTCCTTTGGGTAATGTGTTGTAAACCTTGGTCACAATTGTTTAATTTCCCAGCTCCTTCATGTTCATTATCAAGGATCTAGCCTCAGTCGGTATCTGCCTATTCCGTTGGGTGTCGGAAGATGATAAGAAGAACATGTATAGGAAATGTTTTATATGTCTTAGAGGAGTTTAGTAAATTGTATTCTACCTCCTAAGTTCAATGCATAATGGTGATATATATCTATCATTCTACCATAAACGTCAAAATGAACCAATTTAAACAGCCAAGATCGTTACTACCCATTAACTAGTTGGTCAGTCGAAATTCAATTATTAGATCCTAAAAAATGTACATTCCAACAAACATTGAGTAAAATGTATCCAGTCACCACTCTTTTAAAACCTTTTCCTAACTGGCGGTCAAATATCATAAGTTCCACTTTTCATATCAAAAACTAAACACGATACACACACGGTATGAAGGCCATTGGAGTTTGAAAAATCTAAACCTGTAAAACATGCCCAAATTACCAAAATAACCCTTTTTCTTGTCGAATTCAAGCCCCAGATGACGTGCTCGCTGATGGGAAATGCGTCCAAAATCCTCCATCACTCGCACGTCCCCATTTTAAATCATGGATACGGCCCTGAATTAAATCATCTAAATATCCAAGAAACACAAATCTGCAGCAGAATATGGAGACAAAAATATTGTCTCAACAAGAACAGAAGTCGGTTAACATGGCAAAATTACTGAAATCATGACTTTTCAGACGCACACACAAAAAAAAACTTGCCATACCACAGATATTCTAAATAGAGAAAATCCCCTAACATACAAGAGGGCAATAATTTTGCTGCATAACGTGGAAACAACCATGTTGTGTCAACAGAGAAAAAGACAGTAAACGTGGCAAAATTACTAACAAATTCCATCTCTGACTTGCTAAGCAATCTTGATCAAAACAACTTGGCATATTATACCAAAGATATTATTTATAAACCTAACATATTTACGGGAAGTATTATTTACAAGATTTATTCAATAGTAATCCGTACTCCCTTAATCCGTTGTAATCTGGGTCCATTTAATTAATTCCTGTGGATCAGTTACTATAATCCAAAGTTATTCTAAAACGTAGTCTAATATTATCCAAACAATGTAGGGTTACGGTTGGTACATTTCCTGCTTGTATAACCACCAGATTACATTTATATTGAACAAGTCGATCTATTTTACGATGCCGTCTAAATTTAATAATTCTTTGCGGTCAATTATAATTATAGCATGATGATTTGTTGAATGATTTTATTCATGTTAGATCACTGGTACATAATCCTATACTTAATAGATACTTAATCACCTATTTTATGCGCCGTTAATTTTTATTATTATCACTATATTTATCATTATCATTCGTGTCACATTCAACAACAAGTTTACTCGCCACTTACAGGATGAGATCTACGCCATGCTTTCTAAACCAAGTCTCATTTTGAGGCTGGCGGAGTGGCGTTGTTAAGTCGCGGGAACCAACCTAGCGTCCAGCCAGGTTCGAACATTGGACCTCCGGATTGGAAGGCAAGCATGCCGCACCACCAAGCTACAAATAGCAGCCAAAGCTTAATTACATTGATATATTACAAAATATCACCAGGACCGCAAAAAAGATGAATTAGTACAATATAAAAATATTAAAAATGTAAAAACAGTCGATTAAATATATATGGATGGTAATTAAAATTAGATTTACATTTACACACATACATGCATTAAGTTATTCGAAATTTTATTGTTTAAAAACTAAGTACATACAAAAGAAGATCCTCAACTGTAAAACGTTTCATTTATATTATTTGTTGTATATTTAAATATAACAAAGACAAATTTGAAAGATAAATTTTACATGTTTTTAAGGTTAATTAATTTTATTTAAAACTCTTGTAAGATACGGATTTGCACAGTTATACATCCTGCCAGTTCTACATTTTACTTCCTTATTATTTTAATTACCTTGCTCATGTCAAAGTGCTGAGGTAGAAATGGTTAAGTTCATTAGGATTTTAAAATATTGATTGATGAAATCATCGCCGGATCCGAACCTGTTTGAAAACAAGATACACACTCAGGCTAATGTTTTTATTTGTGCGTTACATAAGTAAACTCTATAGTTTTATTATTTTATCGATAACACTAAATAAACTTATCGTAAGTCAATACAGTACTAGAATTTATGACTAACTATGAACTGACATTGGTGCATGCAGAACCAGAAAAATAAAGTGTTCAAAATCAAAACAATATTATCCGACTGCTGACAGAACCAATGTTGTTTATGTTGCAGAATGAGTAATCAAGTTAAACATAACGTAGTTCATGAACGATTTTCTGGACTAAATATGTCGTCTTTAGTCATTTAGATAAAATGCAGAACCACTATAGCACAAATTTAGTTGACGAAATGTTCTTGGATTGACAAAACACATCATGTTGATGTTGCAGATTTTGTAACCTATAAGATAAGGATGTGTAGTAGCGATAAAACATTCATGTTTCCCAATAAAATTGAACTAATTGCTAATAATTATTACTAATTATTTATATTCAATTTAATGGAAACCATCATCAAGGGACAAACTTCCTAATGTTGAAGGTCATTATAAGTGGAACATTATTTCATATTTGATTGATCTTTAATAACAAGCGAACTTTACCACAGTAACCTATTCAACAATTTAATTTACATAACATCATTCGTATACAGTGTTTTTTGCCAAGGCCCCTTGATAATTAGCTCAATTCAATGGAGCATACATAACTCCCTTTTGGAGCCACTTTATAATGTTGAAGCTCCTATAGGCCCCTCCTATGTGTAAAGAGGCAAGTGGATAAAGTTTATTTCTAAAAAATACACACACCAACTAGTATGGGTTCGGAATTCCTAATTTGTGATTGGGAGATAAATCGCAACCGTTGCGAAAACTGCACCAACAAATGTCATCAAAATGATAGACTTGGCGAATTAGCCTTCAGTATAACCACATTTATCAGTTAGTGGTTAAGGTACTCGCCTTCAACACTGAGTTCCCAGGTTCGAATCCTATCGAACACCAAAGATTTTTTTGTTTTCACGTACAAAAACACCTCCCTCAAAATTTCGTTTATCTAGAGCATAATGTTATATATTTATCTTGTGAAGTGGTTGTAATCTATCTAATAGGGCACTGGTCATTTGCAATTGACAATCGTTGACTATAACAATATATTGTTTTTTCTTAGTTCGTGCACGAATGGGCTCACTACAGATGGGGTGTATTTGACGAGTATGCCGAGGAAGACATGCCCCAGTTTTACATCGATTCTAATGGCAAGCCAGAAGCTGTAAGATGTGTTCTTAATGTACCAGGTACCGTATGTTAAAGTTTCGATTTTGACCCTCTACAGATTGAGTTAAGAGTTTCGTGGCCAATATGTTTTTTCACTATTTGTGAACATTATGGTATATTAAATTAAATAATTTTAGGTCATATTTGTCATATTTATAAACATCGCCAACCGCCATTTTGGATTTCACAATGGCTGCCATCATTTTACTTTGAACGTCTAGGCTTAAATTCTTCTTCTGATTCTGAGAACTGCTTTAAATGATAGTTATAAGCTGCTTATTTCCATTTAAATTGGGTGCCATGTTTACTAACATCTACAGCTGCCATCTTCGATTTTTCATTTTACCGGTACCAGGAAAATCACCCAGCGTATCATAGCGACTGATTCACCTGAGAAGATGAATGACTCAACAGCCCAGACGCTCATTATGATAATAAAAATATATGATATTGTAGCCTTGGCCCAAATATAACAACAATGCCAATCATTATTATATAGTTTAATTACCGCTCGAAGATACATTGATTGAACTCATAGATGCTGATTCATGTATTGTATAACAGTACTTAATGTTCTATGAAATGATTCACAAAAAATAAAGATACATCTGAAGATTAAAATATAAATTTAATATTGAAAGAAATTATGAGTTATAGTATTTGACATTTTTTTTGTATCAGGCCTATATTTCTCTACATGTTTTTTTTATTTTAATGTTTTACATTACATTCAGATGTTTCGAATAAAACGCATGCGTAGAAATATTTGAAAACATTTCCAAATAAGGAAAAAAATGTATAGTCTTAGTCATATCTGGATTTTAATTTAAGATCTTCCGATCGTAATTCGGATGAAAAATAAATATAGCTGGTATATTTATGTGTATGTGATGAAGTTAAGGAAATTAAATACAACGTAATAAGGAAACAAAATGAATAATGCCTGAGAAAAATGGGTGTGTCATTAAAGACATACACAATGAAAGATTACTAGTATTGAAATTGTGGTGGAAGAAGGTTAGTACCCAGGATTGGAAGGGGTGTTTAACAGGTTGAAAACCCAAACAACCTAAACACTAATATTAATATACAGTTGAACCTTCCGTAAGCGGACACCTTCGGGTCCACAAAAGGTGTCCCCTTACGGGAGGTGTCCGCTTACGATAATTTTGGCCGATAGACGACCAAAGTTATAAAATTATGTATACGTCCTTACGTCTCACATTTCACGGCCTCAACACAAAGACAGACACAGAGACACCACATGCTATAGCCTATTTTTGTTTATCATTTTTCATATTGATTCAGTATTATGATTCTCAGTCATTACAGTTTAAGGACGATTTTTCACAGAAATTTATATTCGTTGTACAAAAAAAAAAACACTAAATTGTCTGGGATGTCCGCTTATGGGAGGTAAATTAACATACAAAAAAATCTAAAATTTAAGACAAAAAGTGTCCGCCTACGGGAGGTATTAAGTGCACTGATTGGATAGGAAGAACACACGAGTCTTTGAATTAGTGTCCGTTATGGGAGGTGTCCGCTTACGAGAGGTGTCCGCACAAGGAGGTCCAACTGTATTTAAATCCCACGGTCAGGTAGGAAAAACCAGATTGGTGTCAAGAAAGCGAAAAAGCCAAAAAAGGTACTTGCTATACTAAGTGGAAAGTATTCGTTGGTAACTGGCTATAGTGCATTCCAACAGATAAATTGCCAGTGACGCGGGCGTTACCGATGGCCAGTGACGCGGGCGTCACCAATGGCCAGTTACGCGGGTGTCTCCATTCTGCGGTGGTCACTGTGATCGAGCACGCCTGGATACACCACTATGCTGGTATACTAAATTAAAGCCAAATAAAGAAAAAAAAAAAAGAAAGTTAAAACAGGGCAATGTTAGTAGAATTATTAAATTGTTAGCATATTCCTTTTTCAGTAGGGAAGCCGCGTTGCGCGTATTGACGGTTTATTGCAAATTATCGCACACCCGCTGACGTCATTGTTTTGTGACGCCCTCTGTTGTTATAAGTCTTCTTATATTTCGCGCGGTTTCTGGTTCATTGGAGACACGTCATATA
>JAOTQE010017997.1:0-10771 GCA_025631205.1 Nesometra sesokonis | reverse complement strand
TGAACCTGTCTCTTGGTAAAAAATGTTTTCTAACAATCGTAAATGACTAGCAGCATGTAACATGAACGGTACAACTGACATACGCATGCGCGGTACTCTCTCTCGTACTACTCCGTAACGACTTAGGCTGATGATGAAATAGAATAGTAAGTAAGACCATGTAGTTATTTGTTATCATTGCTGTTTGAAAAGTGATGAAGGGGACGTTTGGTTTTGTCAAACATTATTCCTTTGGCTGTTTTTATGTCATTTTAAAATATTATCAGATACGTTTTGTTACAGAACCGTACTAAAATAAATTATTCAAAAATAAAAATATTGAAACAAAATTAAATCCTGTATAAATTATATATATAAGGAGAAATCCCTTTTTAATGTGCTTATCTATTAATAGTTAATATATTACTGTAGTTGTTTAAGAATAATAATATATATACAGTATAATGATTTGTCTTAGATATTTTTTTATTTATGCCATTTCGACACATAAACATGTACATAGGTAGATTTTTAATTTGGATATTTTACATATATTTTAAATTAGGGAATTCTTTGGATAATGTCATATTTGATTACTGTAAAGTGTACATAACTAGTATAATGTTTTAGCTACCTTCGCCTATATCCCTATCTTGATTTACATCTTGAGCAACAAAATGAAGGTCTCTTCCATCATCAGCTGTATCATCATCAATGTTATTGTTAGGCCTACCTTCATTCACATCATCCCCTAGAGTATAAAATTACATAAACGAAAATATCATTTGTGATTCATTTTAATTGCTGATTTTGTTTAGTCTGTGTATAAGATAGATTAGATTAGACGGTTCTTTTCCAGTTATTTACTTTGGTTGAACCACAGACCTGTGGTTGAACGGAGTGATCAAGTAGGAAGGTGGGTCACATCGTACTTTGGAAAAAAACTCTCTGCAAATGCGAGTATTTTGAGTAATTATAACGACACTTAATAGACTTTCGTTTTGTTTTTCCATTTACATTTTAGTCCTTTTTTAAAAATATGCTCTTTGGTTGAACAGAGTGAGCTAACAGGGAGTGGGTGAGGGGCCTCCTTTATGTTCGTTTTCTGTTGTTGTTGGGTTTGGGGATTTTTATACCGCGTGTCCAGTTACTTTGTCTATGATGGAAAAGGTAGACACTTTTCATTTGTGTGCGCCCCGATCGAGATCTGTCAATGTATGGTAGACGGGTGTCGATTAGTTTAATAAACTTGTAATGTTTATTTGCGATGTATGTTTCATTTCTCATTTATTTTGCTTATATTGTGACAGTAGTGTTACGTTATGTGGCACATATTTACAGATTACCTGCGAACACTAATTAATTTCTGTCATCCGTATGTTTCGTAGGTGACATGTTTCGCCAGTGGACAATCAACAACTCGTCACTCGTTTCAATCAGTAATTCTCTAAATGCTTCCACATCCTATTCAAATGAATACAGTAGACTATTGAGACGAACGTCACAATGCATACAGCGCACAACCACGTTAATAAACTGGTGGAGAATAGGCTTATATTTTTACTCTCGCCCCACTGAAGTGGGGAGAGGGTATTGCAATGAACGCTGTCTATCTGTGTGTGTGTGTGTGTCTGCATCCATATCTAAAAAAAATTGGGCCGATTTACTTCAATATTTTAAATAATGTCAGAACCAACCGTATCTAGGTCCTCCCAACGTTTGGGGCTGATCCGCCTTACCACATGAATTCTGAATTATAATTTGTTTGATTTTGTGTCTACCCTCTGTTTAAGTGAAAAACCAGGGACTAAACAGGCCTGACAGTTACTAATACACTCTCGTCCTATCTATTAGCTGCTGTCATTAAAATTCCAAAGCATAACCTTTCTTGACCCTGAGAAGAGTATGTAGTATGTTTGTTCTGTATCCCTGATAATTAGAAGATATCAGAGTGAAAGAAGAAATAGGGTATTGCAATGAGCTCTGTATGTATTTGTCTCTGTCTTTTATCTAATGTCTATTTTTTTCTGGCTGCATCTGTAACTAAAATAATATTGTGCTAATTTACTTCAAAATTTTGAAAAGAATGAAAACTATGGCTGTAGGCGGTTCACAATACACATATGTAGTTTTGCTTTGTTTTTATTTTTGTATATGTACTTTTTCGACTGTACAACGCGGTATTGTTCTGCGCAGCAATGGATTAGTAAAGCTTCTACGCATGCTCATAATGTATGCTTCTAGGCATGCGCATTATTAGATCCGCAATGTTAAAGAAAACTCTTGTAGGCCTATGCACTACATAGTGGCATTATTAATTATAAAAGTTTCCGATGAATAAATATAACTTATTGTTTCTATAGAAGAAAAGATTATTTTCTAAGTTCAATATCTGTGTATAAACTGTGACAACTTAACAGAACAATGCAACGGACTCAAAATTGCGCCGAAAATCTACACCTTTTTGAACTCGGAGTGTATATAATTGCAATAACGCTGAGCAAATAGGCCTAGACACAAGGTGCGGTAATATTTATATGAATAGTTGCCAGTTTTAATTTAACTTGATATTTAGAAGCGTCTAGTTTGTAAAGATTTATATCCCTCATTAATGTCACCCTCGTTTTAAAAATGCTTTGGCCCGACGTGTTTCATGTTCTTGTCTTAGGCTATTTTGCGCGTGATATAGGATATTCTATAGACATTCGTATGAGTTTTCTTTCAGAATTACTATAGTAAATACTACCGGCACTACCAGCTACTCAAGATGATCTTAATAAATGACAAGCTGCGCAAAGTATATCTTGAAAAATTGCAGGATGTCAAAAACATAACATTTTTACTTTGTGTCACTTTTGTCAACACATGCATTAATTTGATTTGTGTGGTAGAGGTCTACGTTGAAATGAATACACAATCCTTCAATACGAATATATGATTGACTATCGACAGTAATTATTTATAATAAAACAATTAAAGTGAATTTCTTGAAGAGGTATAACAACAAAAAATAGCTTACTTGTTTATACGGTTTAGCAGACTGTCAGGCGCACTCTAGAATTTAAATGCTGAGTTGCGAATGATTGAAGTTTATGACATACTCTTTCGCAGGTTAGCACATCATTTGGTGAGTGGATTAAATTTGATAAGCACAAGAGAGTAATTTTTCCAATACTAACAACTTTAGAGGTTTGGGGATTTTTATACCGCGTGTCCAGTTACTTTGTCTATGATGGAAAAGGTAGACACTTTTCATTTGTGTGCGCCCCGATCGCACCCCGCCTGCCATACCCCCAACTCTCAAACGGGCCTGACTGTTAGCATCGTCGGTGGCTGTTTTGTGTTGTTCCATACTCTATTCTGTCAAGATGTCGAAACAACAAAACTCGTCCATAACCCAATCAATGATGCTGACTGACCTAAGTGGTTACATAAGTATGTTCCTTTTTTAATTTTACTTTAAGCAGATTACTTTAAATATATGAAAACGAGGAAAGGCGATGCCTCTTAGGAGCTAATGAGCTAAATTCATGGGAACATAGTAAGAGATGTTTTGAATCAACACGATCCCCCGAATTTACTATTTAAAATGAGTCTACACCACATTATAGAAGATAAAGCTATGGTGCGCGTCTACGGCTTCAGCTTACTTGATGTTGATTCTCCCGATTTATTAGGGTGGAACGTCTGGATAGACTCGAAATTAAAATTAGAGGGCACCGAATTCCGGTGAGAATTTTGGTCTCTTTTTTTATTTGTTTTTTTATTTATTTTTTTTTTTGTGTTTTTTTTTTTTTTTTTTTTGCACGTTCACAAAGAATGTCCGTCTGTACGTTAAATAATGCAGCACACTCTTCGAAAAAAGGAGAAGATTGTCTGCCAGTATTTCTACAACCCAACCACCGACCAGAAGGATCCAATTGGAGATAAGTGTACTTCAGATTTTCCTGGTATGATTAGTTTTATCACACCAAACAAAATCCAATATTCATGGATTATTTAGTATTCAGTTTTGTTGCTATAGACCATAAACCACAGAATATCGTCTATGAAATCACAGATACCCTGGAGTATGTGTTTTAATTGACGACAATACATCGTGGAATGTCTCAAATTTTACTGATCTGTGTGTCATCACAGATCGTTAAATTCCCAGGTATGCGTTACACATAATCAAAAAGCACTAGAAAACTTGTAAAAACAAATCATAGGTAATTTCAAGTAATTGCTTCTTTGTGTATTAAATGTAAAGAGACTATGTACAAACATCATAGTTTTTCACAAATATACCAAATTATACAATTAAGCAAAAGGCACTAGTCGTTTCACGGTAGAACAAAATTAAGTCAGAAAACTTTTATGCTGAGAGACAATTACATATTCTTCTCAGAGAATGCGTTGATTTCCTTGACGTGTCCATTATTTTCGAGTTTTGATACATCGTGAATTTTTATTTCGTTCTGAAAATGTTATAAATTTAATTTCTTGATAAATTGAACTATGAATTAAGGGAATATTATGTCAAAAAATTTACAACACTCAGACTTTCTTGCAGCAGCTCACCTTAGATTATTCTGCGCCTGTTCTGACGTCATGAAACAATCGTTCTCAAAGATCACGTGGTTATATATTTAATACTAGGCCTACTTTTCAGCACAATACAACGAGTTTTCTTAAAGGTTGATACTTAAAGATTTTGAACTATAGGGCAGTAACATAAAGATCGTAAATATGCCTAATATAATGAAGTGAAATTAAATACCTTATCATAATTTCACTGACGCAAGGAGTATGAAATGGAATGATACACACGTGCTCGAGTAATTACATGAATACACTAAAATTCGAGTTTAAATATGTATTGTCACTTGAAAATGACCAAAAAATAATTCAAATGAATTAAACTTGTCAAAATAAGCAATACATTAAGCTCTTATATAAGGGGTTAACTGCCGCTAGACGGAGCTCTAGGAGTAGGACTTATCTGATTAATTGATTAACTAATTAAGTACAGTAGAACCTTGATTTTTTTTCTACTGAAAGGGACCAGGAGGGGTATGTGAATTCGAGGGTTTGTAAAATTGAGTGCTTTTTTTATTTTGTACCTTACTTATTGCCTCATTTATTTAATACTTCGCTCGCTTATCCTCTAGTCAGTAAACGTCGAAACATTATTATTCTTATTATTTTTCAACCTCGTCTAGGAAGAAGTTCAGTTGGATTTGTCAGAAGCTAATACAAACTTTAGTCGCTCTTATTTGTTAATCGATGCATGCGTCGCGTTTTGTATCCCTTTGCGGACATTTATATACGCGTGCCTAAAAACTGGTGCCTTTTCGTAGTTCCACTGATACTGTACGTTTAGCCAACCCACCTGTTTGTGGTCACTGATGCATAAATAGGACATGTTGATTAATTAGCTAATAATTATAGGCATTTCACAAATCTGACACATTGCGTTTGTGCGAAATTGTTTCAAAAATGCACGTGCAAATTGTCATGTTCGTAGAATTCTTATTCAAATAACCTGAGGCATTTTGCTTTTCTAGCAACGTCCCCACAAAAATAACAAGGACAACACGTTGAGCGTAGTATAGTAGCGCTTAGGACCCTCGATCAGGTTCAAAAATGATTTATATCAAACCGGAATAATACTAAAATAATATGCCAGTGCATTGACCGATTGAGAATGAAATCAGGAAATAAAACAGATACATTATAAATTCGCCACTTATTCAGCGATGCATACTTATATTTGCAGATGTTAAGCGACATTCAAATCGATCAAAATGTCTATTAGCAATTTGCAGTACGGTACTAAAGCAACATTCTTGGTTATAGATATGTGTTAAGGTATTATAAAAATACATGTGACTATGTTAAGATAAATAATAGGTAATGTTAATCAATCTAATACATTTTTTTTCTTTTAAATAACCATTAAATATTCGCGTTAGCCCATTATTCATTTCATGTAAAATATTTTAAAAATGATTCTCCACAATTTTTCAAATTTTATAAAAGACATGCATTGTGAACATCAACAATACTCACTCTCGAACAAACATATTGCACTTGTAGCAGATCTGATGTATCCATTCACAAGTGGTAATCTTTAGGCTGAGGACTTGAAAGAACTCAATCAATTCCTTCCTGAACACTCGTTAATACTCAATAATATATATCAAGTCTGTCATAGATTCGATAATAACCTCCCACAACCTGTTATTACTGGCAAGACGTACGTCTATGACACTCGAGTAAGTGGATTAAGGTACAAATACCCGATAATTGACCGAGTTGACGTCGTACTACCGATGCAAGTTGATACTTCAATTGAAACATAGCCCCTAGCCATTCTTTACAATACACTACATACCGACGAAATTAGCCAGATCATAAATGAGAGACGAATGCATACGCTGACATTTTCATAATAATGTCCAATAATAGCCTCGAGCAAATCAATCCATATTTATTTTTTTCAGAAATGAAATAAGGGGAACAATTATTTCACAGAATTCACACTCATTAATAGAGGAGTGACACTAAAGAGTGTTTCTCTTTTCATAAACACGGTGGTGTACTGCCTGACTTTCTGACTGGCTGAGTGACCGACCGACCGATCGACTGATCGAAGATCAACTGACGTGTCTGACAAAAGGAATTGTTTAAATTACATTTCTTTCGGATATAATGTTTTGGTTGAGTTTTTTAAGTCCTAATTAGGATTTTCTTCAGTCGGTCATTCAATCTGTTGGTTGATTAGTTGGTTAATCGGTTTCATTTCATTTCATTTCATTTCATTTATTCGTCTCTTAAACTGAAAATCAACAATACAGTACATAACAATAAGAAAACAAGGCATGAGACAGGACACCTCAAAAGTGAACTAAATCAAATGATTGGTTTTTTGCTTAGTTGGCTAGTCGGTTGACATGGTTGGTAGGTTGGTTGGTTGGTTGGTTGGTTGGTTGGTTGGTCGGTCGGTTGGTTGGTTGCTTGGTTGGTTGGTTGGTTGGTTGGTTGGTTTGGTTTGGTTGGTTGGTTTGGTTGGTTGGTTAGTTGGTTGGTGGTTTGTTGGCTGGTTGGTTGACTGGATGGTCGTTTGGTTGGCTGTTGTTGGTCGGTTGGTTGGCTGACTGGCTGCCTGGTTGGTTGGTGACCTGTCGTTTGGTTGGCCGGTTGGTACGTTGTTTTGTTCGTTAATTGATCAGTTGGTTCTTAAGTCTGAGAGATTGAATGACTGGTCGAAGCCTTGCCCCAAGTCGTCTCTGTATGGTCGTTTTTCGTAATATATGTAGCAACGCCAACGACGACCACAATAAGTCATAATTTTTCTTCAGAGGCGACTTGTCAAACGCTGCAGAAGCAAGAAAGAAATGACGTATTTTGTCCTTCCGTGTTTGGCATGTGAGTGGATCGAAATAATCATTTACAGTAAGATCGACCAACCAAAATGCTTCCTTTCCGAGTGAAAGATCTAAGCGAAAGCACCAGTTGAGAGACTACCAAACACCAAATTATACCTGAAAAGTATTCTCACGAATGTAATTTTCTACATGTATTCCTAAACAAAAAACTCAGTTTTTATTTCTCGTGCAGTTTCAGTCGTCCATCACGTTTCCTAGGTCTGGGGATTTTCTTTTCTCCATGGGTATACTCAATCCTACTGAAGGCCTCCGCAACGCCAAACTATGATTATGACTGATTCAATGATATCACGTGATTTTCGAATTCAATCAAGCGTTACCATTCGTACCAGTATTTTGGGTGCGAATGGTCACGCATGAATTATTTTAACATGCACAAAGGTTAAACTAAAGTAAGTGAGTATGGGACGACAATTGCGCCTTAAAAGGAATCACTGAATAATTGTGAATAAATCTGACCATAAGACATGTGAGACAGGCTAGACTGGTCGGTATATTTTTGTGAAATACGGTAGATTGTATCGTAAAGCGTTGTCGTTTACACAGATACACACAGATAAACCTAGGCCGAGGTTATACTACCTACACCCTATAGCCTACGAAGTTCGGACCTCTTGTCGCTGTAATTAAATTTGCTTACCTCTTCGTGGAAGGAGGCGTGAGTGTTTCAGTGGCACGTTTAATTTGGGTTTTGGTCAACTCCTATCCAAACAAACTCCAACCTTGCCGTACCCATGGATAACTCAATTTCGAGACAAGTCCCGCTATTTATAACTGAATTGGTGCCCAAAATTTAAACTATAACCTATACCTGGGTATTCAAATTTCATTTGACATTTATAGTCCAATATTAACTTTCGTTTAATTCATGCGAACATGTGTGCAAAATTACGGACATAATTCGGTATAGCCTCAAAAGCACTATAACATTATTACGGCATTAATATTATGTACTCAGTGTGCTGTCCCATTTTTTAAAGTAAAAGTTGTTCCTTTTGATGCAACATTAATATATTTAGATTTACATACTGTAAAACATCGCAGCACTTTCTATTAGACACTGACTAATGTCCATACGTATTTATTTTAAATAGCTGGTGCTGCGATGCTTTTCATCCTGTTTTCTTGTTATGCAATTTTAAAATCATAGTGCTTGTGAACTAGAGTTGTCTCTATTTTGTTCCTGTATATGGTAATATGAATACCCCAGGCTATCAATAAACTAAATAAATTCTAGTATAATAAAAAAAAACTGAATTCGTTATGATATAACTGCAGAAATATATACATGTCATATTGAAATATTAAACTTACATTAATGCTCTTTAATGCGAGTTATGGTATTACATTACAAAACCGATTCCTAAATGGGGTTTTCGAAATCATAACAGCGCGTGATTAGAAAGGTAAAGTTCGTTTTGATGAGAAAACAAGTGTTCATATCTTGATGAGCTTCAACTCTAGATCTGGCTAATTTATACAGAAATGAGAATTATTTAATTAACCAATCAAACGCGCGTCCATATGCCTTAATTTATTTGCTTTGCTTTCCTTAATAAATCATTTCACTATTTCAGCTGCGCATGTGCATGATTAACGTCAGGTCATTAAACGACGCGCGGCTTATTTAAAAGGAATATAATTGCCGCGCGTCGTTTACGACTTGACCTTAATCTGCACATGCGCAGTTGAAACCGTTAAATGGCTTATTAATTTCTTTTAAAACTGATGTCGACCGATAGTTAGCCCAGTGGGTAAAACGTGTTATTTGTAAAAAGAACAATCAAGCGCCCTCTAAGGATTCTGACATCAGCAAAAAAAAAAACATCCATTACTTAATCAAAAGTATGGGTCTAAGGGTACTGGGAGCTAAAACAAATAATTAAAATTTTAACTGCTATTAAAACTGTATGCAATTAAAAAAGTAAGCTCAACACACTGTCTAGTGTTTTATCGTTGAATGTTAAAAGTTAGAAAATAGTCATTATTATTTACATGTGTCGTCTCAGCCTTAAAGCAAAATTTAAACAAGAAATATTTTTACAAAAAATAGAGCCGCAACCAAAGTCATTCCTGTTGGATTGTTTAAATGTTTTTAATCTGTAATTTTATATATGAAAAGATCCTCTTATTATTTTGGAAACGACATTGTAATCGTTTATAATAGCGAGGTTTCGCAAACTTACGAAATACGAAAACGAAAACGGATACGTCACACTCCAATTTTTGAAAGTTCCTAAATGTGTCCAAAAATATATCAAGTTTTCTACCAATGAATTGTTGATGATCGTCGTAAAATACTGACCAACTGCGGCAGATATTTAAAGTGTTCGTTTTCGTATTCGTATTTCGCAAAGCTGCGAAACCTCACTATTATATCAGTTACTTAGCCATGTGTAATATGCGATTAAAAATCCGAATATATGACAAGCTAAGCTTTAAAGGCATGTTCACCCAAAAAATTACTATTCATTATATATTTTAGTTAATCATAAAAAGTATATTCAACCCTAATTGGAATTTTTTAGGATTTTTTTCTCCCTTGAGTCTCATGAATTAAAATATATATAAAAATAAACGCTAGATTTCATCCCTATTCTTTTACACACAAAATAGCAAAGTTGGTATTTTTTGTTATTAAATAAAAATGGCTACCTTACACTAATCAGAAATGAACAATTTTGGCTAAAACACACAAGAATAGTACTTTTCTATTTATTTTTAGACTGACCGTTGATTTTTCACAATTTATTAAAATACCCTTCTTTCAGACAATTAAACTATCTCCCCACTTAACAATTTTCGAGTTTTTTGCCAATTATAGGTAAAATAAATCGTAAAAATTCAGAAGGAGGGCTCAATACTTTTTATGATAAACTAAAACATTTAAGGAAGATAAATTTTTGGGGTGGCCATTTAAATTTAATATCAGCCTGAAAAGGTATCGTCATTAATGGAATTTTGGGAGAAAATTGTTATGTTTGTCAGATCCAGCACTAAACCGCAAACCCATGATGCCTACCTGCATGAATAGCCTGATGGACCTTCAGTTAAAAAAAAATATTTTAATTATGTTTTTCATATAAATATTTAATTTCACTTCTCTTGTTCTGGTTCAGTGATAATATATCAGTAGCCGAGCGTGAAGAGCGAAAACCGCACTGACCTTCTGGAAGAACACGCTCTGCAAGAACCTTTAGACGAGGACGAAGCGCTGTTGAACCCACAAATGTGCAAATCGCCCACAAATGTGAAAACAACCACAAATGTGAAAACACTTTACCCACAAATGTGAAAACAACCACAAATGTGAAAACTATCGCCCACAAATGTGAAAACAACCACAAATGTGAAAACAA
>JAOTQE010017986.1:0-10771 GCA_025631205.1 Nesometra sesokonis | reverse complement strand
GGTAAAGTGCATTATTACATTTGTGAGTGATTTGAATTTAATACATTTGTGGGTAAAGTGTGTTATTACATTTGTGGATGACATTATTACATTTGTGGGTAAAGTGTTATTACACTTGTGGGCGTTATTACATTGTGGGTAAAAGTGTTATTACATTTGTGGGCTTATTACATTTGTGGGCGTTATTACATTTGTGGGTGTAACACAGGGCAATACCCCCGACAGGCAGGGCACACCCGACAAGTAGGGCAAGGCTGAGGTGGGCATTCCCGGTTTTCATTTCGACAAGCAAAATATAAATTAAAATTGTCGTGTTTTGCGTGCGTGCTTGTTTAGGCCGTTTGGTGAATTTGAGGCTCAACCGGACCATCACTATACTCTACAAGCCAAGTAAACATCGACGTTTTACTGTGTGAAACAACCATTAGTTCTTTCTTTAAAGAATTTCATCTGGTTACAAAACAGATATGCCGATGTGAAATTCATTTTGCTTTGCTGTACCCTTGTTACACTCAACTGGTTCTAACATCATCGGGTGACCGATGACGAACGTTTCCCGGCAATTGTTGCGAGGTTCGACCAGATGAGACCACGTTACTGTTATACAAATCAGAAAGATCGTGGGTTTCTCTATGTTTAAGATGTTGTCCGTCTTTTAATGTGAATATCCTATTTAATCCGCTTTTTCTCTTGTTGTTCATTTGCAAGTATGCTAACGTTCAAAGGAAGTGCATGACTATTTTGTGTGGCATAGTCTTATACCTGCCAACTTTTTTGGCTCAAATGCGTGAGACAAACTCCGCAATCGCTATCTGGGCCATATTCTCTTCAATTTCAATCTGACAAGAAAAAAAAACCAAAAAAAAAACGCCATCTGACCATTTTTGGGCCAAACTATCACTGTTTTGGGACGATTTTTACCGTATTTTGCTCTATATTATGTCATGCGTGTGAACAATCTGGATGACTGTTTATGAGAGAGAATTATGCTAATGCGTGAGATAAATTAATTCATGCGTGAGACATCCAAAAGTCTGTAGTAGCTGATTTATGTTGAATTGATGTTGTTGATCTCGAAGCCCTGGTCATGACACACTATTTTCTTTCACAAGACCTAACAAAGGAGACTTACATAGCATGACGTAGTTCTCATCCTTTAATTTGAGAAAGTCGTGTTGAATGTGACATGGAATAAAGATAAGAATGTTAACAGTTCCTGAAAGTATTGAGAACCAAAACAGCTTACGTCACAACGAAAAATAAAATAGGTGGCGCTCTTTACGGTCATTCATGCCTGAATGGTTTTTAATCGTATGTTATAGAATAGGCATTTTACAATGAGACATTTTGAAACGTAATACAGTAATTTACCATTATAACGTATTAATAACTAGAAGCTTGTTTTGTTGTTATTTGTTTAATAAAGATCATCTACGTGATGATAAAAAAACAAATATTAGTTACCACATTTTACTAATGCAATTTTAAATCTAAAATATCACGACACAACACCGTTAGTCAGATAAAAATCAGCTGTGCTTCTTTGCGTAGACTAGCGACGATCGATTGCCTGCATTTTTCATTACTACTGTCAACAAATGGCGTAACTTATTGTTTGTGACGCAACAGTTAAGAACTCAAAGAACCAGTTGAACCAGGGAACAGTTAACTGTGCCCTGGTTGAACTAAATATCAAAACTAAAAGTGACATTTTATTCAATCGAGTTGTGTAGGCCTACTGTGCAATGAACTGTGGAGACTCACTGGTCCCTAATTCAATTGAATATTCCACCACTCTCCTTGTGTTTTGGCTGGAGAGTTGAAATACATAACGTCTTTCAGGTGAGACGTTAAGCCATTGGTCCTGTGTACAAATGGTTTATATGCAGGTTAAAGAATGCAATACAATCATCAGAAAAAGAGTAGGAAATTGCCTTGTACTGCACGATCACCGGTAGAAGGACCCCACTGGCAATAAGTCCATTTCAGACTCACACAGGTTAACCTTGGTGTTTCACAGCACTGAAAAAAATTATATATAGACTTACAAATGTACAAAATACTGCCAAAGTTACATACTTATACAACAGCAATATATTCAATTTTCATCAAAATTTAACTTAGTTGGACAAACTATGCTCTATAAGTAAAGCACTTACACTTCCACTTGCCAGTATCTTTCACATTTATGGTTTCAATTTTGCATCATTTGATATTTTTAGGATGCTAAAGACCTGAACTGCGACATACACAATGGACAACAACACCGTTGTATTATTTCATGTTTATTTAAACAAGATAAATATCACAATTTACATAAATTTACATAATGTGGATAGGTGAATGCAAGTACAAATTTATAATCTAGCAGGACATATGCCTCCTGAAATTTTTTCCCACTTTTCCAGTCTTTTACTGTTGTCAATCAGATCATCACATTTAACTTTCATTCATCTCAATTGTGTTTTTGTAAACAAAAGTATGATTGCATGGTGTGATGATGATTCTTAAGACGTACAATCACTGCATCATGACAGTTGTACGACAGTCGCACAACTAAATCGTCGCTCCCTGTATGTGTGGTTGCCAGGCACGATGACAGTCTCCTACTCGTCAGCCAACGGTTTTTTAGTGATTTCCTGTTGAATCACTAAAGAACCGTCGGCCGATGAGTAGAAGACTGTCATCGCGTCTTGCAACCACACAAACAGGGAGTCATACGCTCGACCGTCGCTCGACGCAAAAAGTGCCTTAATATTTGAGATTACATTGTTTACAAGATGCAAGGAGTGTTGCTGTGTAAGTGACCAAGAAATCCTCCATTTCTATTTCAAAAGCCAAACTGGGCTGATGCACTCCAATATCTTCTAATAGCTTCTCGGACATGTCGAGGCTGCAGAGCATTTGCGGCTGCAATGTCATAAGGTGATGGGCCACTCATCTGCAATGAACAAATGATTGTCAAAATAGAGAACAGAAAACAACGTGAACAGACTGATATAAGACTAGATAAAATCCATGATGATCTGCTTGCCATACAATAAACAGAGTGAGAGAAAGAGGCATGTAGCTCAGTTAAACCAGTAGAAGTCACTGTATTGTGTACTGAACCATGGTGACTTGCTGGTCCGTGGTTCGATCAAATGCATTGCTGTCTCCTTGTGTTTTGGCTGGAAGGGTCAAAACACTAATTAATAGCATGCTGCCATAACTCAAATGAGACATTAAGCCGTTGGTTCAGTGTACATCACCTCATGTGCACATTAAAGAATAGAGTAAAATTTAGTAGAGTAGGGAATTGTCTCCCTGTATACTTCCCAATCACAACCAGAAGGACCCCACTGGCGATAGTCCACTTCAGGCTTTAGTGGGTTACCTTTGATCTCAACCCCAAATGATTTAAATCAAAACCACTGAGAATATATATACAGTACAGTAGGCCTATATTCAAATAACTTTAAAGGTTCTTTAAATCAAAACAATTAGCCAGTTTTTTGACATCACTAGTGGTCTTTAACAATAGACCACTGTTATAGCGTCAGCTGCTTGAAAGGGTAGCAATTGGGGCAGTGGTTGCATTTCAGATTCCAATCATGAGTTTGGGGTTTTTCGAAACTCACTCTAGTCAGTTGTGTTTTTAGGCAAGACACTTTATCCACGTTGCCTCTCTCTACCCAGTAGCAAAAGTGTCTACCTGGAAGGTACAAGAGCCATATGCGCTGATTACATTGTGGAATGGATTGTGTTCCATGGTATTTTTTTTCAATGACTGGGGTAATAATTGTGAAGCGTTTAGAAGCATTGGCAATAAGCGCTATATAAATGTAACATTATTATTGTGATATGTCACCTGTAATCTGATTTTTATAGCTAAGTAAATTACCTTTTTTCGTTTCTTGGCCTTTGCTTTTCCTATCGTCAATCCAGTCTTAACATCTGAAGGCTGTGCAAAGTCTGTTTGTGACTGGCTAGTTAAACTGGGAAAATTACTAAAATTGTTGGATGATGTTATGCTAGGAGAAACTAAACTGGTGGAAGGTGAGACAGGGGGTGTGGTTTGTTCTCCAGTTTTCTTTGAGTTAGTTTTGGTGTTTGATACTTGTCCGGTATATATTCCACTATTTACAAACTTAGGAGCACTCAGTTTATCAGTCGGTTCTAGAAAGGCAGAGTTCATATCTCTTCTTACATATAATGATAGATCTACAATCTGCAATTGAAAAAAACAATAGAGTAAACATATCCCATGATCTGCAATTAAAGAAAACAAAGAGAGTAAACATAATTCAAATAATGAGATACAATTTAATTCAACAATTCAACTTTCATTATATCAGAACAAATATAATAAATTGACAGTACAAAAAGAAAACAATAGATAACTAGAGAATAATAAAAGGGAAAAAATACATATAAATATGTATATATTCTATATATACATTGATAATCTAAATTAAGGTTGGTTCCCACTAGAGCAATTTAGACCCATCAGCGTCGAGCGCAGCTACACCGCGTGTCAAATATGTTGCGTCCAAGTGGGAACCACTCAAATTAGACGCGTTGACACGTGGTGGTTCAACTTTGCGCGCAGAGGGCGGAATGCCGAATAGTGGAAGATCCTTACGTCACATCACTTGCGTTAGCGCAGACGCGTCGCCTAGTGGGAACCAAGCTTTATTGCTGAAAAACAATTTGGAATGACCTACAGTAATAGTACAGTAGTAATGTACAGTAGTTCATTCTGCCTTTCAAACAATACAAACAATAGTATCAGGATTTAATATGTCAACATTAATTATGCCATCATCAAAAAAGACATCATAAAAAACAGGGTAAATTAAGTCCTGACCCTTCATAATTCAAAATCCTCTCCTCATACAGTAATTCACAACCGACATCATTGCCAACAAACCCAACTCTCATCATCATTAACATCTTTTGTTTAGATTACTTTAAAGAATGACTACAGTATATGGCTCATTGTGAATAGGATAAACCCATGACCCACTGAAAACACATAAATAATTCTATATTTGACTAACCACTGGCACTGATGGGGGCATGGGGTTGAGCAACATGTACCCCCTACCTGTTTTTGAATGGAGGATGGTCCCCACTTGTCGACAGTAAACCCAAATTTGTTTTGAATAAAATAAAATAGGAAGTAACAACTAATGTGGAAGAGCCATGCCAAAGGAGGCATGAGTCAAAAATTAAAAATTGAGTTATTTATAGTTTATGAAACTACATATTATTATCTTTCACACGCCAAAAAAATCAGTTTCATAAAATGTTTCCTTGCGAAGTTATGGACAATCAAAGTTTGATATTTAAAATGCAGGTTTTGAGAACTGCATTTGAAAATTGCTTTACATTGAATAAGCAGGGTCATTTTAAATTGCATTTTTAACATTTTTTTTATCGTATATCTAAAAATTGTTTATGTAGTATAAAAGTTGAATGTTTAAACTGTATGTTTATTAAATAAAATAAAACTTGAAAAAATGGAACATTTTTTTTTTCATTTCTGTCAATTTGGAAAACTACCTTTGCATCTAATGCCTCCTTTGGCTTGGCTCTGCCACAACTATGACTCACTACAACAATAACAATAACAATAATAACAATAACAACAATAACAATAATAATAATAATGGGCAAGATAGAACCAAAGAGTGGCGAAAAACAGTTATTTGACCTTTGACTCCAGTGACCTTGACCTTTCCAAAAAATGAAGCCCTCAAGGTTAATTTCGCAGTGACCCTACATCCACCCACCACGTTTCATGGAGATCGGACCAAGGATCTAGGAGGAGTAGAGGAACAAACAGACAGACAGACAAAACATTGCTCAAATTATAGTATGATACAATAATCTCCATCTCAAAATGTACTATAAAAACACATACCTCTGCTACTGTTTCATAAGCCAGGTAGGTAAGCACTTCTATGGCAGATGAGTTCGGCTTTGGTTCCAACTCACTATAAACAACCCATTCTTTAAATTTTCCAATCTTTTTGTCTATAAACAAGTATCAAATTTAGAACTTTCGCAATAGAATATAAATATAATGCATACTCCAAGCAATGAGATACATGCCATCGTGACAGAATTCAATATTTTGACATAGATTATGTCATCATCAGGCATGTCCTGATGATAACATAATTTATGTTGAAACATTGAATCCTATCATGATGGCGTGTATCTCACTGCTTGGAGTTACTTGAAGTTGCTTAGTGGACCTTATTTGCCTTTACTTCCCACTTCCATGATCTCTTTTTTTTATCTTAATCAATAGAGAACAAAACAGCTTACATCACAACAAAGAAAAAAATTAGGTGGTGCCCTTTTTCTAAAATGGTCATTCATGCTTGAATGATTTTGTAATATTTGTTATAGGACAGGCATTTTGAAACGTAATAATTTACCATAAGAATGAAATAATAACATGAAAGTTTACAAGATATTAGTTATTACATTTATTTTTAACTACCAATGTAATTTTAATTCTAAAATATCATGATACAACACTGTTAGTCGCATATAAAAACCAGCTACACTTCCTTTGCATAGGATAGCGATGATCGGTTGACCACATTTTTCATTACTACTAGCAACAAAGGGTGCCACCTATTTTTTGTGATGTAACAGTAAAGTGTTAAGCAGAAGTGTAAAGAAACCAAAAAATATAACATAAACAATAAAACAATACTTGTATGTGCCCCCCAAAAAATTAAAATTTAAGATTTCTTAAAAGGGTAATTCCACGATTAAGCATTCTATAGATAAATGTACAAAAATTTAGTCGTGACCTCACTGATAAAAATTCCGACAGGGAGATAACGCCACAAAACATGTTGCGAAGTGAGTCCCAAATAAAACGAGGGCCTAGTACTCAATTACACAGTTGGTAATGAATAGTAAAATTTCTGATATTGAAAGGGTTGTGTTTGAAAAACGTAGCAAAAATCACATTACACTATTGCCTATTATGTGAATTTGACAGAATTTTCCATTCCATTTAGGCCTATGTGAGTTACATTTGTAAAGCGATTTTGGTTTTTAAACACAACCCTTTCATATTCTGTTCAAAACACTGCAGCTCGTATATTAGCACTAACTAACAGGCGCTCCCATATATCTCCTTATTATCTATAATCTACACTGGCTTCGCATCGAGTCTCGCATAAAATACAAAATTCTACTACAGTATTAACTTTTAAAGCTCTTCTACAAAACCAACCAACTTACTTGCGTGATCTCCTGTCAAATTATATTCCTCATGCTCGCCTCCGCTCATCAAATCGTAACCTTTTAGTTGTGCCTCGTACCAACACCAAATCCTATGGCCAAAGGTCTTTTTTATTTTCTGCTGCCACCCTTTGGAACTCTACCTAACACAGTCACCGAATCTTCCTCTGTTTCAGTTTTTAAGGTCAATCTCAAAACCCACCTATTTAATAACTAGCATGTGAAGCGCCTTTGATTTTTACTACGGTTTAACGAATTGGCGCTATATAAATGATTGATTATTATTATTATTTATTAAAGTGAAACTAATCTTCCTTCACAAACAGGTTACACTCTATCAGCCTATGTCATTAAACACAATAACCAATTTAACCCAATGAGTCACATGCCACTCCCTAAACTTACAGAAATTAACCTGTCGAGACTCAGAAAAATCTTGATAGGTAGATGAATCCATCTTTTTAGTCATTTCTTCAATTCGCTCTAAACGGTCCTGTTTTACTTGGTCTAAACCTCCATCATCTTCAAACAAGCTAACAAATTCACCTGTTTGGTCAATCATACTCAAAAACTCGTACGCAATCCTCTGACGCTTTGAGATGTTTGTTGGCTTGGCATCGACTCCAAAAGCTGTTGAGAAATAATTGAAATATCAAGAACTCATACATAATTCTCTAACCATTTTGATTATTTGTTGGTTTGGCATATTGACTTCAGAAGCTGTTGAGTAAAAATTTAAGTAGGCATGATTTTTAGAGACCTTTTTCATAGAATAAGAAACATCTTACAGCCAAAAAAAACTCAGTTGTAATTAATGATATCACATTTAATACCATGGGTGGATTTAAGGGGGGGGGGGGCTGGAACTTGACAGGCTTAAACCCTCACTAAGATCGACCTAAAAAAAATATGTATATTACGTGACTGTGGTGACAAGGGAATAATAAGTGAACAGAGGCAATGTGGTAATATTGTGATCTTTAGGGGGTTTTTTTGGCTTTTTTCTTTTTGCTCGTCAAAATCAAATTGTGGTTTTAGCCCCCTTCCTAAGTCATGATCCTGGATTTCCCCCTCCCCCAACACCATTGTAGTATTGTTCTTTTCTTTTGGCAAGCTGGGAAGCATCGCTTGGAAAGGCATTATAGTATCTCTAGGTCACACAAAATTAGGCAAACTCTTTACAAATGGCACTTCTTATCTGGTTCTTGCATTCTTATTCAACATGTAAGAGACCATATCAAAATTATCCTGCTGCGGTTACTGCAGTAATTCAATTACAACAGTATAAACAGATAAAACAGAATTACTGAAAATAACATTACCTTGTGTGTCAATTGTACCAAGAAAACAATATTACTTGATTACTTCAGTAATTGAAATAAACTTAATAGCAATAGTATACTACAGTAAACTGCAGTAGCAAAATCTTGATGAAGAAATGCAAGTCATTACAGTTTTCTAATAATACTTTAAGGCCCGGTCACACCGCCAAACTTGCTAGAGCGTTCCTCGAACAGTAAGGAGATTAATTTTTTTCACCACTGCAGGAGCGCTCCAGCAAAGTTCTGGTGGTGTGATCGGGCCAGACCGTGCCTTTAAGACCTGGTCACACCGCCAGAACTTTGTTGGAGTGTTCCTGGAGCGGTGAAAAAAAATTCATCTCCCTACCGTTCAAGGAACGCTCCAACAAAGTTTGGGCGGTGTGATCAGGCCTTTACCCGATTCTGGGTCCTCTTCATCTGATAAAGCCTTTAAGATTTTATTGTCTTTAAAACTTAGAAATCGTAGAAGTCGTTTTAATTTTACTCGATCCAGTCTCATAAGATAAAGAAAGTCTTCAATTCCAATAAAACGCCCTCCTCGAGATATACAGATTTGAGCCGCCTTGTTTATCTGTAAGCAATACAAAAATGTTGGTAAATTGATCATTGAATCGTTAAAATAATATCCAATTATCCAATTCCATAACAACTAATTCAAGTATGGTGGCAAAGAATATTTAATTAGGTGAAAGTTGGTATGTTTTATTCAATGATGCAGAGCCGATTTATACAAAACATCCTACTTTTACCAAATAATATAATCTGTACAATTGTACGAAAAAAAGGTTTTATTTGTATTACAACACTTACTAATCATCTAACATTTACATGCTCAATTTCACCTACTAGGCCTTGCCTGGGCAAGCTCAACTTTCACTGATGGTAAACACAGAGCACTTAATTTCAGCTTGATTACAGTATGTATCATTTTTATATCAACATTTCTGCCTCAGTAAGTAAGCAATTACATACAATCTCCTAATTCTCATAAAACATTTTGCGTTTGTCAGTACACGAGTTATAACTTTTGTTATCTGAAATGAGCATCATTGTTGAATTGTCTTCAATTTTTTTCAGGGTTTTATTGTCAAGATTTTTATCTCATTTCCCTTTTTTGCCATGTCTATTAAAATATGTCTAAATAAATACAAATCAAACTTACAATCAATAACATCTTTTGATGGACAGCTGTTTCAACTAAAAGTGCTGATTCTTTAAGTGGTCTTCGGCAATCACCAAGTGCATACCTGAATCATTCATAAAACTTTTTGTTAGAATCTTACATATTTTTAAAAAAATCAAAAATTTGATTACAAGTTTGACCATGTGGATAAAGATCTAAGAGCAACTCGAGTACAGTAGTCAACAGGAGTGTTCACATGCATCAGAAAGCAACTGACTCATGTCAATTACTAATAAACTGCAAGCAACTAGTGGAACTATTTTCACTGGCGCTTATGCCATCCTGTCTGCCACTTTAAGCTGGATATTCTGACAGTTGTGTTTAGCTCCTGTCAGTTACCTTTCAATTGCTTGATGTCCTCAAATCTTCCAGTTTCCATGACTGACAGTTGTGTTCACCTCTCTCAGTTATGCTCAGTTCCTTTCAGTTGCATGAAGCACTCATGTTGCCAAAGAGTTGATGAATCATACCTGCCAACATTTGTACTCTCGAAAGCAGTAGACTGTCTCTCGTCGTCGTCAAGTTGGTGAAATACAAATGCACCAGTGCCCCCGTCTTACCGCATTTTGCTTCGATGACCCCCCACAAAAAAAAAACCAAAAACAAAAAAAGGCTGCCCCGATTACCGTAATTGCGTGGAATTTTGGCTGAATTGTTTACTTTTGCCAATTAAATACGTAT
This sequence comes from Nesometra sesokonis, assembly GCA_025631205.1. Classification (NCBI taxonomy): domain Eukaryota; kingdom Metazoa; phylum Echinodermata; class Crinoidea; order Comatulida; family Antedonidae; genus Nesometra; species Nesometra sesokonis. The sequence continues at coordinate 331 of JAOTQE010017986.1, read as the reverse complement.
TTTCATTTTTTTTTTGTGGATTTCACATTTTCCAATGTTTACATTTTGTATTAAATTGAAAAAAGCGGTAGGATTTCCATGTAAAAGCGGTAGGTGGTAGAAAGGTCGAAAAAGCGATAGCCTACCACCAAAATCTTTAGGGTTGGCAGGTATGGACGAATTAGAAGAATTGTAAACAAATCTTAATAGGACAATGTATACTTTATTCATAATGCAATCATAATACTTCAAAATCAGTGGCCAGGGGTTGCTTGCGCCAGTACGCCCTCTTCGGTGGCGTACTGTTTGGTTGTTATGATTCTCACATAGTTGTTTTGAGTTTGCTTATTAA
>JAOTQE010017975.1:0-10772 GCA_025631205.1 Nesometra sesokonis | reverse complement strand
CGAATTGCGTTGATTTTTATGATTTTGTGCTGATTATTACGTTTTGCGTTGATGTTACGATTTGCGGTCCAACATATCACATACCTCCAACAGTAATAGTTATACAACGCACATCAGTACCGAGGCTGCAATGACAACATCAAATAAACCAAATATTAATTTATCAATAAATTATAAGATAGGTATGAGCCCATTCCACACAAGCATAAATAAAAAAATCACTCAAAATGGTACATTGTAATGTATGGTAACTATCAGGAGTTCTACCATTATTGTACATTGGAATGCTAAAATGACACGCCTACTGATTATGTCAAAATTCTTTTCTTTTCAGATCTAAATTTTGGTACACAAATGCAACATTTCCAGAATACGGAGTTACTTTTTTTAATAACCTTATTTTAAAGTCGGTAACCTTTTCCAGACATACCCGCAGGTCATCTTATATCCAGGGGTTCTCTTTAAAAATACTAAAAAACCATATGCCTTCTAGACTAATCAAAACCATTGTCTGGCAGTTGTCATGACTAGGGTACGCACTGCAACTGTGTGACACGCGTCACTTAAGTGTAATCTGGAAACATTATCTGCCTCTATTGTTAGAAAAACTATTAAGCCATATAGGCAAAAGTTGCTAAACAAAGATGATTTTCTCCACTGATTGCAACAAATTCCACTGGAATAGACTAAAGAGACACAAAAGAATTCCCTGGTAAAAATTAGAATAAAATTTCCGTTAACAATGTGGGAGAAGTTGGCGCAGCGGTTTAATAAAATCATTATTATTTAGGCCTATTAATAGTGAGGTTGTGCAACTTCATGAAATACAAAAACGAAACGGAAACGCCATAAATTCACGCAACACTTGACTTGAACACCTTGAATATCTGTCACAATTGGTCAGTATTTTACGAGGATCATCAACAAATCGTAGACAGAAAATTTGACATATTTATGAACACTTTTAGCAACTTTTAAAAATGGAAGTGTGTCGTATCCATTTTCGTTATCATATTTTGTAAAGTTGCGAAACCTAACTATTATATTATTTTCTGACTTCTTTTCCTCCTTTTCTTTTCAAAGTGCTTTGAATGATGAATTAAATTATCTAATATATTGTTTTATAGTGAAATACAGAATAACAATATGAATACAAATAAAGTATTTGTTGTGTTTATTTATTTATAACATGAATGTTATACGTTGACCGTAACATTTTATTAATTAGGAATAAGAAAATATGTTTTTACTTGTAACTGTCTTCTCCTCGAAAACAAAAGAATTCTACAGAATTTGTTGTTATATTAGGTGTATAGGTCATGTTCACATATGCAGTCTGGCCACCATCCACAGAAGTCAATTCAGATTTGTACATTTCTACAGGAGACGTCGTATATATTGCATCAAGTCTGTATAAAATAAATGATAGTGAAATGTAAAAAAATACAGTAATGAGATAATCATTGTATTCCTTTGTCATTAAAACATACAATGGCCAGGGACGTGTAGTATTTAAATTGTATATTTCTACAGGAGACATCATATCTATGACACAAACGTAAAAATTGCCCACTGCGTAGAATGCTAGGTAACCAAGATTTGTTCACTGATGATAGTGATTGTTCTATAGAAACATGTCTGTTAATATGGGGCCGTTAAAATTTAAAAAAAACTAACTGAAAAATTAATGCACACATGCAATTCAAACTTGATCTTTGGTTCCTTAAACACAGCATTAATCAATCATGTAATCCAGTGTGACATACGGTACCCAATGTACTGGTACTACATAGCCCCTACACTCTGTTTACTTTTGTAGGTATGCAAGATACCTTGAGATCCAAATTTTAAAAAGGGAGATGATTTTTTCTTCGAAATCAACTCTATTTTATGTGTACAAAATTACATATATGTCTGTTCAATGCTGACAATGCATGGACATACTTAAACACACAGGATAATGTAGGCCTAACAATAGTTTTGGTGACAGATAAATTACGCTGATACTTTAGGTCAGACATTTGGGTGAAATAAATGAGAAATTAATAATCAAATTGTCCTTACACTGCTCCATTTGGTCCTCTTACTATTGTGATTCTCAAATTTAAAGTTCCACCTGACACTACCCCATATTTTGCTCCATCAGCTGGTGTATCTTCAGAAAACTGTAGCACTGTATTACAAGATGTTACAGTTGGATTTACCGTTACAATTAAAAATTGTAAAGGAATTTTACTTAGCACTGCCCCATTACTGTCGTAATCTTCAATCATGAATGTTGTAGCATACTGGCGGTTAACAATTGCAAAACCTGGTGTCATCGTTAGTATACAGTCCTGTTAAAATATAAAAAATATGTTTATTATTTCACCGAATGAACTAATACTGACTTTGAATTTTGTATACAGTTGAACCTCCCTGTGCGGACACCTTCCGTAAGCGGGCACCTCCCATAACGGACACTAATTTAAAGACCCGTTTGTTCTTCCTATCTAATCAGAGCATTTGGTACCTCTCGTAAGCGGACATTTCCTGTAAGCGGATGCGGACACTTTTTGTCCTAAAATTTAGATTTTTTGTATGTTAATTTACTTCCCATAAGCGGACATCCTAGAAAATTTAGTGATTTTTTGTACAACAAATAAATATTTCCGTACAAAATCGTACTTATAATGTATTGGCTAAAAATCATACTACTGAACCAATCTTAAAAATAAAAAAACACATATAATTAAGTATAAACTGCGGTGTCTAAAAATTTAATAGGCAATTTCTGTTGAGAATGCCGTGAAATATGAGACATAAGGACGTATACATAATTTTACAACTTTGGCCCTCTATCGACCGAAATTCTCGTAAGCGGACACCTCCCGTAAGCGGACACTTTTTCCAGACCCGACGGTGTCCGCTTACTGGAGGTTCAACTGTACAGTAATATTAATGGTTAGTTTTTACTTGAATGTGTGTTATACAGTATTAAGTAATTAAAAAAAACAAGCAAAATGAACAGAAAATAAATTGTAAACATATTTAACTAAAATTCCAAACTAACAAAACAGTAAAAAAAATAAACTGAAGTAAACCTTATGCAGATGATATAAACATTAAATTAACAGCAAGTCCCACCACAAACTGAGTCGCATCGTAGGCGATATCTAATAGAGATAATCAACAAAATAGGTCTGTAGTCATAATTTTGAGAAATTTAGTTTATCAATTATGAGTACTTTTGTACTTGTATTTCAATATAATATACTTTTTAGGTCAGTTTCATATAGGAAATTGTCCTTAATGGACATTTCTGAGATTTCTAGTCTTTTAATTGCTTGTTAGATTTGTGATTTTCTCAAACCCGTATTTTCATACATGAAATTTCAAAAGCTCATCTTGGGATCTACTTATCCAATGAATGTGATTTAAAGTGTAGATTGTAGCTTATAACTTGCCTGTAACTTGCCTGTAACTTCTGGGCCGGAGAAAAGCAAAATGCTTATAATGGCCCAAATCCAAACAATAACTGAGTTGTAGTTGGTGGCATATAATATTGTAAGGTGTGAGTTGTGGCGCACAATAGTTAAATTGAATTAAACGTTATATTTCTGTGGGTGATTTTTCCATAATTCGTTTAAACGTGACTTGAACATATTTAAAGATGTAGATTTCACAACAGATGCAGGAAGGTTATTCCACTGGTCTACAACTCGACAAGAAAAAGTATATTTACAAGAGTCCAAACGACACTTGCTTCTGTAGATCTTGAACGGGTGACCTCTTGTTTTTTGAGAAATTGCTAATTTAAAAAAGTCTGAACTTTCAATTTTGGTATGACCATGAACAATTTTAAAAACTTGAATCATATCAGCCCTTAACCTTCTGTACTGTAACGTGGGTAGCCTAAGCTCTCTCAGTCTATGGTTATAAGAAAAATATTTATAAGGGGAACTAGTTTTGTGGCTCTGCGTTGAACTTTTTCTAAAGCTGCTTCATGCTTGACGTAGTGCGGGCTCCAAATGCAACTGTTTCCTTCTAAATGTGGACGTATTAAAAACTTGTATAATAAAAGGAACATTTCTTTGTCCATATAGAGAAAAATACGTTTGATAATACCAAGCATTCTTTGGGCAGTTGATATACAGGAATTTATATGGTCTGTGAACTCCATCTTTTGATTAAAAAGAATACCCAAATCTTTCTCAACATTGACCTCTTCAATCTTCTCCAGTTGGTTCGTAGACGTGTTTCTTAAAAAATATACAGACCTATCCTCATCGCTCTTAGAACTAATGTGCATATAATGACATTTACTGACATTGAAATGAAGTTGCCACCATTCTGATTATTCTTGCAGAGTGTGTAAATCTTCTTGCAGCACATTACTTAATCGTGAGATGTTGTAGATTTTGGTATCGTCAGCAAAGATCTTAACAGGAGAATGAACATTATCTGCAATATCATTAATAAAATTTAGAAAGAGGATCGGTCCTAGCACGCTTCCTTGAGGTACTCCACTAATATCGGTAAAACTTGATAAGGATGAATTGACCAAGATTCTTTGTGAACGGCCACTTAAGAAAGATTCGATCCAGCTATACACTTTTCCGTCTTATAGTATGCTCTATGAAAATGTACCAATATCTCAATTTCAAATTTTCTTATCATGAGACTCATTTTGCGGTGAGACCTCACATATTTTGTTACCGCCTGGTAAACTACATTTTCCGGGAAGTATTAATTTGAGCTGCGTCTGTTTTTTTAGTCTCTGAGCACGATAACGTTTGAAAGACACGTCTCGAAAGTATTTCAAAATGGGAACCCCATGTCACATGACTTAGCCACCATCTTATTTGTTTTTCTTTTTTGACCACTACTCCCACTACTTGCAACTACAATACATCCTTAAATTTGGAATTACACTCCTTGCCATACCCCGACCTGGTGGTGCAATGCTGCTAAGCTCTAGTTTAATCTTCCTTTATTTTCAATCATATTTTCAATATAATGTATTGATTTCCAAAGTGGTTGGATTCTTATTATACAAATGTAGAAATAATTAGTTACTGGTGCAGTGAGAATACGAGCAAAATAGTCTCAGGTTCTTTCCGGAGGGGGGCGGGGTCTCAAACCAACATTTCCAAATAACATAGTCTGATATCCATGCCCACTGACCACCATGCGTTCACTTAGTTAGGGGTACCTTCCTGGTTAGGACATGTTATTAAATAGTTATGTAATCTGTAATACATTTGCTTACCAATACCCTTTTTCCACCAACGTGTGTACATAGGTTACCTCCATATCATTCAAATTCCACCTAAATCCTATACCTGTTAACTATAGAGACTTGGGTTTGGTTTTGAATTGCGCCTTATTTTACATAATAAACGACACATTACAGTCCATCAAAATGTCCTGATCAGTCGAGATATGGAGGCATTATACCTCCATGGTTTAGATTAGATTGTTGTTTTAATGGTAGGCGTACCACACAGTGGTGAATCAGGAATATTGGAAAGTTAGAAACGTCAGATTGAAAAGCAATTCAATTTTTGAAGTTTATAATTATTTTATTGCTTTTAAATGTAAAATGAATGTATATATTTAAATTCTGACAGTAGGCTGGGTTTATGTATTTTTAATCTGTTTATGCTTTTTATAGATAATAAATAAACGTTGTTTTATTATTTGAGTGGTGGGTTCACTGCTTTTAAATGCGTATTAAAAATATACTTGACAAGAGCAGATCATAGCAAAGTAAAAGTAAAGATAAAAGTAAAACAAGCAATCGTAAACGATTACACCCTCGCCTATGTTTTCTGAAATCCATTCCTGTAAACTGTACTATAGTAGCAAATTTAGATGGCCCACATGCCAAACAAATACACATTTTGTTTTCTAAGAACACACTTTATAAGAACAATGAGGCTCAAATTGCTAAAAACTAAAAACAAAATAAAAACAAATCGAGGCAGAGAAATATTAAAACTGGATTTTTTTGTAATTAAAGGGAAGCTAAAAAACCATAAACATGAAGCTCATGCCATACTTTTTCAAAAGGTTATATCAATTCAATATCTAATCCATTAATGTCATCAGATGTACAATAATATAATCAGAAGTTCCATCAGGGAATGACACAAAATACCAAACCCAGCTTTTGCTGTAGGATACATGAATTCCCCTTGAAACAAGGCATACACATAGACAGACCCCTTTATACAGCACAGTTTAGGTATCCATACAATTAAGGTAGTAATTATACACCTTTCAATAGTACATAAAACAATAACAAAATAACATTTTGAGCCATGAATTTAGCTAAAAATCCTAACTCTGAGCCTGGGCACAATTTTGCTTATAAAAGGGTAATAGTTCTTGCACGCTGGAGATAATTAATGATTGACTTCAGGCCACAGAATACAATAAATCACTTTATAGCCTATACTGTTCATGGGGTCCAGAACGGTTATCTATGGAATGTGCTTTCTTAGATAGTGTGTCTCAATACTAATAGAGGACAATAGACACAAAATCAAATAGATCAGAATCCAGAATTCATATGGTAAGGTGGAACAACACCAAATCTCGGGAGGACCTAGCTACGGTTTATTCTGACATTTTCTGAAAATTTGAAGTAAATAGGCCCAATAGTTTTTGAGATATGGACATAGACGGACAGAAAGGCAGACAGACAGACAGATAGACACACACACACAGACAGACACACAGACGAAGCTCATTGCATTACCCCCTCCCCACTTCAGTGGGGAGAGGGTAATAAATACTGTATAAAAATCTTACTTCACTCAGGGTTGCATCGCTAAGGTTATCGCAAACCCCTCCGCATTCATCTTCTGCTGCAGAAGCCCTTCTGCATTTCACTTGGTCTCCATCAGGATCATACGCTGTAATTACCAAATTTATGTTAAAAAATTTCATAATATTAGAGAACTGTAAAATATATTTTGCATCAGGGAGAATACTAGAAACAATTTGTTTTACCCATGGTTTTATCAAACTCCAAGGGCGACAGATAAGAGGGGAGGGGACGCGTCCCCCAGTGATAACTAAGGTGGGGGCAGTTCATTCACTTCAACTACAAATTCACTTCAACTACAAATCAGATAGACTGATTTTTATTTTGTTGCCATGATTGTTACCTTGGGTGCAGGAGCAGGTCTAAAGCAATAACAACAGCTTCTACAGGATGGTAAATATGAATATTTTGGCCCTGAAAATCCCCTTCAGGAACCAATAGGCCTCTAGTAACAATAGGTAATAACATTCTTAGGCTTGTCAAACTCCAATCGGGTTGAGCACCCTCTTTCACGATACCTGGATGCGTCGCTCGGGGCTTGGTATCTGAGATTTAACCTCTTCTCTTCCTAATAAAAAAAACTTTCTGCCGCCTCTGTCTAACTCTTATTTGGAATGCACCAAATACTAAGTACAGTTGAGAATACTTGCAAAAAGTAACAAGTTCTTGGTTGAAAATCGAACCTAGCCTACAATTAAATAGCTTGGCATGCATACGACTAGATCATAGTCACTAGAGACAAAATTTGTTGAGCAAAACACATCATATCATTAAATTAAAAAATAGATTTAATATAGACAGGGGCGGATCCAGAAATTTTAAAACGTGGGGTGGGGGGGGGGGGTGGCACACACCAGATCCACATTACAGTTGGGAGAGTACAAAAAGGGTGGGTTCTTCTCCCATAGATTTTTTTTTGAAAATAATAAACCTCTATATGCTCATACTACGCATCTTGGAATATACGGTCAAAAAGTAGGGATCCACATTCAAAAAGAATGTGGGGACAAGTTTTTTTCTCTCTTTTTCTTTTTTAGTAGATGAAGGGGGAAGGGGGATAAATCATCTGATAGCGCCAGAGGGGCTTGATCATCTTTTATCGGGGAAAAGCATAAAAAATATTCTATAACTGACCCTAAAATAGAAAATAGACATATAATAGACAAATGGGGCAAAACAGACTACCAAGGACACCCAAAATGGCGGGGAAATAAGTTTTTTTTGCCTGTCAAAACCGCGCCCACCCGACGTTGGAAAGGGGCCCTCCTCTTTTCGCTAGATCCCCTGGTTGCCCCCACCCCCGGCGGGGACCACGCATTCCAACCGCAAAAATTCTGGCGCCACCATAGTATGGTCGTTGAAAGTAAAAATCAGGGGCTACCGGTAAAAAAAGGTTAACAAAGGTTTCTTGGTATCAATCAAACCGCAAAAATATACTCTTTCAAATAAAAAAGGTCCTCTTCGGTCCACCCTGGGAAAAAAGTTATAGGCCTTTTAATGAGACGCCATTTTGAATTTTAAGATGACCGAGGTACTACATAGAACATGGTCATGTTTGGTACCAAATTATAGGTAATTTTACACAGATCATTTCTTTTCATTGTACCTATATTGAAAAATGTATATTTGCATAGATAGAAGCCATTTCTGGGGAAATTGAGGTCAAAGGTCAAATAATTAGCTTTTGATAATTGCCATAGTGTTTGGTATCGTTTTAAAGGCAATTAATAATTTGCAGTACACACATAATAAATGTGGAGCTAATGATTGTCCACCTATGGCTATTTATATTATAATTGCTATCCCAAAAACTCAATATTGTCATTTTTTCCGACAATATGTAATCTTTTATCTTTTCTGAGGTTATTAATTTGCTGTGGGCTTATTTTAATATTAAAACATAACAGGTAATTTTACAAAGATCATTGCTTTCAATTCCACCTATATTTAAAAAATTATATTTGCAGAGATATAAGCCATTTAATGCTGTTACTTGGCTAAAACAGGTCAAGGGTCAAATAATTAGCTTTTGATAATTGCCATAGTGTTTGGTATCGTTTTAAAGCTTATTTAATGGCAATTAATAGTTTACAGTACACACATAATAAATGTGGAGCTAATGATTGTCCACCTATGGCTATTTATATTATAACTCCTATCCCAAAAACTCAACATTTTCATTTTTTCCGACAATATGTAATCTTTTATCTTTTCTGAGGTTATTAATTTGCTGAGGACTTATATTAATATTAAAACATAACAGGTAATTTTACAAAGATCATTTCTTTCAAACAGGTCAAAGGTCAAATAATTAGCTTTTTGATAATTACCATAGTGTTTGGTATCGTTTTAAAGCTTATTTAATGTCAATTAATAATTTATAATACACATATGTATGTAAATGTTGAGATGATGATTGTCCAGCTATGCTACTTATATATTACTCCTACCTAAAAAAAATCCAAATTTTTATCTTTTCCGACAAGTGTAATCTGTTTACTTTCTCTGATGTTATTAATGAACCAACTGACATGGGATTTAAATTAAAACATAGACAATCATCTTTATGTACCAGAAGGTAATGAACATATAAAACTGCACTTATGGCTAAAAAACTCAAAATGTTCATCTTTTCCGACAATATGTAATCTGTTTACTTTTTTTTAATTTTATTAATGAACCAATTGTAATATTTAGAATGATAACAGGATCAAGTATATTAATCAATTCAAACTACAGTTATGGATTATCCATCCCAAACCCTGAAACTTTTATATTTTTGACAATACGTTGACTTTTGACAATTCATGGTACCATTAATAACCCGGATGTTATAAGGTTAATCATTTAATTTGTACAATGGTAGCAAGATGAAAGGAATGATCACTTAAAACTGAACTTTGGCCCGCTACTTCAGCTATATTATCCCTGTCCCAAAAATTGAATTGTTTTCATTTTCTACTTTATGTGACTTAGGTATTTATCACTTATGTCATTGATGATCCAATTCATATGAGCTAAATGTTAAACTATAAACAGTTAAATAATATTTAGAATGATGAATCTGCACCTATAACTATTTATATTAAACAAAAAACCGAACCTTTTCATCTTTTTTTCGACACTGTGTGACATATTGATTCATGATGTTATTAATGAACCAATTATTATGGGCTTAATGTTAATAGCTAATCTTCTTTATCTTTAAGATGACACCAGAATTAAATGTACTGTTCATATAAAACTGCACTTATGGCTATTCTCAACACCCAAATGTTTTATCTTTTTTTAAATATTTGACTTTTTGACATTTTATGTTGTCATTAACGAACCAATTATTATAAGTTTAATGTTATAATATGCTAAAATGATACTGGAAAAATGTATCAATCAGTAATTATGGCTATTATTTTACCCTACCCCAGAAACTTATAATTTTCAAAACATAAACCTTTGCCATTAATGACCCTGTAGTTATGAGATTAGTTTTATAAATCATACAATTTTACGGTACCAGCATCAAAAGATTGATCACATAAAATTGCACTTTGGCTATGTCCCTATCACAAAACCGTGATTTGTTATTTCACCGGTGGTTATTTTTGATGTTATGCAATCTACATTATTTATCACTTATATCATTGATGATCCGTTTTATATGAGCTTTATATTAAAACAAAGACAAAATAATATTTAGAATGATGACATAATCAATAGAATTGATAACTGAAACCTGCACCTATGGTTATTTATATTGCCGCCACCCACAAAACAAACACAATTTTCATAGTTTTTGACAATAAGTTTTTATGATCAGAATGAAATTGACTGATTATATAAAACCGCACTTAAGGCTATGTATATCACTCCATCCCAAAATCTAACTTTTATCTTTTTTTGACAATATATGACTTTTTGAGATTTTGTGATGCTATTAATGAATCCATTGTTATAAATT